>JAXCGZ010009503.1:157500-168317 GCA_037179515.1 Halocaridina rubra
GAGTTGGTGAGTTGCATCCCTGCTCCACTGCCGAGGCCGTGTAACACTCGCCAAGCGGCCTCATCTCACAGGTACTGTGTGAAGATTTGTAGCTCACGGATTGGTCGGTGCAGCGATTACTTCTTCCCATCTACCTTTAGACTCTGGAACTCTTTTCCTCCTTCTGTCTTTCCTAATTCTTATGACCTTTCATCCTTCAAAAAGCAGATCTATCGTTATCTCAGAGCCTAGTCCTCCACATCTCTGGGTCCTCTGTACTTTAACTGTTTTTTCTGTCTGTCGTTTTCCTTTGTGTGACATTACCTCATCTCTGCCTTGCCCTTAATCTTTTTCTTTTCCATCGTCTTGGTATTTTCTCGTGCCCCGGCCTTTATTGATGAGGGCAGTTTCTGCCTGTCCCGGTGTCACACTCTTAAAAAAAAAAAATCCTTATCCAATAGTCAAAGGTCAAGCACCGAAATTCCTTCCTCTGTTTAGAGAGAAACCAATCTTTGTCTATATGTATGCTCTGGGCGTTGACCTTGTTGAAGGACAAGCGAAATCATAAATTCAATTGGTTTAGGAATTTACAGACAGTACTCCCATCTCCTCCTCCTTGTTTGTACCCTGTAGCTTGTTCAAGGTGTGGGAGGTGTAAGCACAATCTTGGGTAGTTAGCAGACCCTTAGCTTTCCCTAAAGAACAATGTCAAAAAGAACAGGGGGTATTGAGGTCAAGTAGAACTTTGTACCTTCCCTAAGCTACACTGAATATTCTTGGGTATTCGTTACACACTTTATATTATCCCTTCACATCTGGCAAGTCATTACACTCTCCATTTCTGTTTCTCTTTATTTTATGTATTCTTCGTGCCCAGACCTGATGAGGGCTGTTTTATTTTATTATTTTTTGGCCCGTTCTGGTGTCACAATCATAAAAAAAAATAAAATAAAATAAACGCATTGGTGCTCACCTTCACTTAGCTCTTCTCCATAACTCTAATTTCTGGCTGGAGTATAAGACATATACTTCACATATATACATACATATATATATATATATATATATATATATATATATATATATATATATATATATATATATATATATATATATATATATATATATCTTCATGAAGAGGAGCTGTATAGCCTAAGTAATATTTACTGCACATTAGTCATCGTGGCTCAAGCGGTAGCGTTCGCGACTCTGAGGAGTCAGGTCGGTGGTTCGCTCCCCGTCACAGTCTGAGGTTATCAAGGGCATGCACTCAGGATAGCGATTACACCTGCCAAAACAAGTCCTCTGCAAGAAGGCAACAGTCCTAGCCCTTGGTAGAAAAGGGAGTCCGTGACGTAAACCGGAACATTCAGAACACTGACTGAGTATACAATGAAGAATTTAGGCAGTGATCTCCATATACTTGTTGGAACAATACCAAGTAATATAATAGACCAGTAGTGTAAAGTTGGTATGAGAAAAGATCACAGCTTGATGAAAGCTTTGAATCCATTTAGGAGAATGTACAAGTAGAGTGTCTTTCTATTTGAGCTTTAAGGAAAAATAAGCAACAACTTGACTAAATGGCAGGGAAAATCACATCCAAGTATATGTAGATGTGTCTATTATAAGCAAAATGGCCTTATATATAAGTGAAAACAAAAGAAATAATTGTTTCATCCGTAAAAGGAAATGGTTACTAATATAACATGATTACGTAAAGGAAAGACGGTACACCGTCAACCCCATTTAGCCATCAACTTTATACCGTTAGCACTAGAAAAAGAAAGAGATAAAGAAGTACAATATATTATGCATTACTTCTCATTGCCGAGGTAAATTGCGTGTTAAGCATGTCATGTATTCATTGGCTAAAAAAAACAGTAAATGTAAAATATAGATATCCTGAGGCTCTGACAGGGTCATTCTAAAATCGATGATATGTTCTTCATAATACACAAACAAAATTTTAAAACAAAAAGCTCAAAAGTAACAGTCCTCTCATAATATTCGTGTAAAGCGAGCGGAGCAAAGCTATGTAGTAGAAAGCAGATGTCAAAAGTAAAGCTAAGAACTTTCAGAGAATTAGAAAAAATATGCCTAAATTTAAAACCATGGTTATACGCCATCCTTTACGAAGTCAAAGCTATCCCAAAGTACTTCATGGATTTTTCCAGACCATTTTGCCAATAATTTATCAATGCTGAGTTCCTTCTAGTAGTCCAAATATTGCCAAAGCAGCAAGAGAAAATTCTTAGTATGATGTTCTCGTTCTTCAAGTTTGAAGAACGTAGCATTGAACTAGATCTCTGGAGCTTGTACCTCTGCTCGAGATCGTCAGTGTGAAGAATCACCACAAAAATATATCAATCATTATTCTAAATCTTACACATAATATGTATCTCGCTGCTTTCATGATTTCAGGGAAGTTATCAAGAGAGTAAAGTATAATAAAATAATGAATACTTGACAATAATCTGTTCTAAAAAGTACGCCATATGAGATATTTATATGCCAAGTGTTCTTAATTATATTATAATATTAGAAATAAGGCTAAACCAATGCGACCTACCCAAAGATCGTATATAAAACCATAAGACAAGACTAACAAAAGAAAGTTAAAACAAATGCAACAAAAGCTATTCAAGTTTAATAGTGGTCTTACTAAACTTCTCACTAAAATTAAGGAACCAGAGTGAAGCGTTAGATACCATGGATGACAATTAATAAGGGTAAATAATAGGCAATGATGATTAATATGGGACAATATATTGGAATATGATGATAATTCATTATTCTTATGTACAAATATACCATATATACACTTCATATAGGGATATAGTATATTGGTTTTTGTATATACATTGTATTTTATTATTATTAAGGCATGCTGTTGTTTTCTTGTGCCAATACAACTTCATATAGTTAATACATTGTATGTTGTCATCACAATGAACAATACAAATCTCATCTCCAGGTGGAATCACCCATATTTCATGACATGTGGAGAAAGCTGCAGAATGGTCATCATGTCCCATATTAATGCCTAAGCTTGTAACAAAATTGATCCATGATAACCTCCTCGTATCTCATCATACATTTCTCTTGTTGTATATGGCATAAGCGGTTTCTCGCGAGAGGAAGCTAGTCTCTCTTTTCAAGAGGCTTATGTGCTGAGATGTATGCAGGCCATCCTGGGGACTCAAATTTCAGATTTCTAATTATCGAGTTCACTACTAAAATGCTGCGCAGGTATTTTTTGTTTCTACCTAAATCATCTTTTAAGAAAGCACTGTGAGTATATATATATATATATATATATATATATATATATATATATATATATATATATATATATATATATATATATATATATATGCTTGCAAAATGGTTAGAAAATTGGACTTGGGAGGTGACACATCCGTGATCGAGACCATTGCGGGGCGTTAGGAACTGCATCCAGCCTTAATTACCCAGCTCCAACCAGTCTGTGTATACCCCCATGATAGAGATCAATAACGACATATAAAATATAAAAAAACACTAATTCTCAATCCCTCCACAAAAATTTCTATGTAACTCTATGTATGCCAAAATATATCTTACCTAATTTGTAAGTCAACTCTTTTGAATGCTTAAATGTCTTACATTCATAATAAGCTTACAATATATGGAAGTTTATGTAAAGGTTTTTAAAAAGTAAGATAATTTCATAGTACTCATTTTGTGTAAGTTTGATAGTTGACTACTAGGTAAATGTAAATTTCTTTAGCCTTTACCATTCTTCCTATAATTTAGGCTGACCATAGTTTTGAGGTTAGAGGCAGCGGTAGCCTGCCTCTTCCATATCCAGATTAGTCACTGCTCGTTAGATTTTACTTTAGCGGACTACTTGGGTAAAAGTCAAGTTTGTTAAGACAAAATCTCTTGATATTAAGTGGCCTAACAGTACATTAAAAGAATTACCACAATATTTTATATATAGATGTAAATGTACTAACATGCATATATATATATATATATATATATATATATATATATATATATATATATATATATATATATATATATATATATATATATATATATATATATATATATATATATATATATATATATATATATATATATATATATATATATATATATATATAAAAATATATATATATATATATATATATATATATATATATATATATATATATATATATATATATATATATATATATATATATATATATATATATATATATATATATATATATATATACTGTATATGGTAATTTCATAACATTTTAAATTTTATTTATTTCAGATACTATAGATATATTTTATAAAACATGATATTCTGGTTGTGGTCGCCTCCTCAATTTGTTGGCTTAACAAGTCCATATGGAAAAAACACAATGACATTTTCATTAACAGTGAGATAACTCAATAAGCAAAAAGAAGAAAAGTCTTACAATGCTTACATAATATGAAAAATAAATAAATATGACGATAGGTGAGGCTGCAATTCCATGTAAATGGCCCTGCAGCACTCTGAGGGGCTAAAACTTAACACTTTGGAAACAGTAGAGCAACAAATACTGCACCAGGGAGGTGCTCATTGGCTAAAGTAACTCTGAAAATACTTCCCGAAATAAAGGTCTAATAAAATATTGTCATATTATTTTCAGGGCATTTGTACCAGTTTCAAGACATATTTTTTGTGAAATTATTGAAGACACAATTTGAAGTTATTGTCATATCTGATGCAAACTTGACTTATGTTCATTTACAAAGAAATGTCCACGTTCACATCATCTCGTTGTTAATATGTTGTACGATGTACTATGGTCTCATTACAAATGTATGAGCCCCATCCATCAATATCGCACCAGGGGGGGATGCGGGGGTGGATTCGAATGCTAGAGATTTTTGAAACCCAAAAGAGTAAAACACAAAATCTCTTAAACATTGTTAAATAAACGTACATGTGTATCTAAGTCTCATAGAGTACACGTTAGTGTTCTTAACACTAAGAAAAATCAAGTTTCAACATTTTGGTAGACAAAAGTATCCGGAATACGTAAGTAGATTAGTGATCTTATGATAACTATCATTTTTAGTTAAATACATCCCAGGAGGCCTTGAGATCAAGATCTCATCATTGCTTCACTTAGTAAATCTTCACCATGGTTTACGACATTCACCAAGAGACGCAATGCATCACTGTAGGAAGGCATAAGCGCAAGGTTTCCTATGGGAAATATGACTCACTCTGTATCTTTCTTCTAAGAGAATGTAATGGCAAGAAATATTACTTGTCTGGTGCGGTACTGGCGCTATACCATTGTGTTTTATAGATTAATGACCTTCATTTGTGGGACGGAATCTGGAAATCACAAACTCGTATAATATATTAAAAGGATTTCAGACTTAGCTGTACGAAAACAGAAGTGTATGAGGCTCATTTAGCTATTTTTGTGAAGGAATGAACATGAATTCAGTCGCAGTATGCTAAATCGCCGAGTAGCTCTACAGTGAATGATGATGAACTTAATCACATCAGAATGATCACTAAATGTATGACATAGATGTATGTACATTTGGGGCGATCTAAATATCACCACTTAACCTTTGCTATATAATTGAATAGCATCGTAACAGATATGTAAATTACTTAAGCTATTCTAGTTTCATGACATTTTTCGATATTCATCGATGGTGGTTTATCACTTTACAATAACTATATCATGCACATGTACCGGAGACATATAAGTTTAAATTCAGACCATCAAGAATACCTCCTGTAATATAAAGATCATATATACAAATTTTTTAATTACAGAAAAATATTTTCATTATAAATTAAGCTGACGAATTAAAATAATGAACGTATTGATAGCCTACCTAAAATCCTAGAGAGTGCCACACATAAATAATACTTTAATCTCTTCAACTCAGGAGTTTTATTCTTAAAGAGAGCATATATGGGATAAATATGTCATAAGGAGTTTGTAAGTATCATGTAATTAATTGAAAATGTAGTATCCATAAGTGAAAATATGACATATTATTAAAAGAATATTAGAGAGAAAATAAAAATGCAAAATCGACTTACGGACCATGCAGCTTCATATTTCTGAGATACACACTACACATCATAGAAGCTGTTCACAATGTTGCCCGAGGCTATGCTTGGTTTCATAAAATAATTCAGAGACTTGCAAACCTAAACTTTATTCATATACATTTTGAAACGCTAAAAGTGTCTGAAACTACCATATCTTGTTACAATAATATATAACTCTTTAATCTGCTACAGAAAGATTCAGGGTTAAATGTGATACAATTCACCAGTTTATGAGGTCAAATATATTGTATATGTACATATATCAAGAGACTTTTTAGCTATAGGGTATGAATTTGTAAAACTTGCTTGTAAAATAACAATTGAAATATTTCGTAACTTTAGAATGAACCATAGTATGTTACACTTTGCTAGAATGGAAAATTTGCTGAGATCAAAAACAGACACACAAAATCCTGATAAAAAATATAACAGTACTCCATAAGTACAGTAATAAACTTTGGAAATATACCTCATTATCTTCCACAAAAAAATATAAGTTCTAGTCTCTATCATACTTCACCTAACTGATAACATTCCTATAAAGCCTTCATATCACAAGTGACGTACTTCTCCCTCCACCTCATACACTTTCTGCCAACATAATGACAACGGACAAGTCTTTCAAAATGACTGCTACAGAGCTTTATGCTGATGTAGCTTCATTCAAATTCAATTTCTAAGAATTGCATTTTTTTTCGCGTTCTCACATGCTGCGGGTGTATCGAGACCCCCCCACTGAAAACTTTGAGCGTGCAGACTCGTGGATTGAGCGACCCTGAAATAAGATTTCAATGAATGTTCAACATTAGTTTAAAGTTTAGAGAGGTAACTCGGAGGGATTAGACTCTGAACGCAAGGCTATATCATTTTTACTTTGTCAGTATCTCAAAAAAAATCATAATCTATAATACGGCTATATAGCTATATAACCTTAGCTGAATGTTACATAGCATTTTATGCCAAATATACAGAGAAGTTGAGATATTCCACCAATCATTCACTTAATGATGTTCTATTTAGTATTGCAAATTTTGAACATTTTGATTATTCAATATAAATATGTTATATTAAGAACATTAAGAAATACTCTAATTGCAATTTAACTCAAGTATATATCAAAAACTTACCTCCCCAGTCAGGTTATCAAGAAATTTCTGAATATTTCGGATGTCATTTGGGGTAACATGCTTTTTGAGAGTAGAATCAAAATCACCTTGCGTTATTAACATATGGAAGATCTGCTTTGCGTATTTCCTGTTTGAAACGAGTAAAATTAATGCACGCAACCCATATCGACTGGTCTTTGTACCAAACACAGAGAGGATTTCAATTGTTTTTACCACTACTTAATGAACAGGACTTACATAAAAAAAAAAATTATAGCCCTGAATTTGTCTTTTTTCGTGTTTTATATCACTTATGAGGTATATGGATCAATCCGCAGAAATATGAGGCCAAAATGTCAAAGTACAATGCATATAACAGCAATACACAGTATCGGTAGGCTGCTTACCTAGTTTCTAAACTGCCTTCTTGTGCTAGTTTAACAGCAGCTGGGAGGATTCGGTCTGTAATATCTTTCTGGCCAGAAAGAACTCGGCTGGCACCCAAACGCTGTACTTCGTAGGCTAGTAGCCGTGCAACAGTTGTACGTACCAATGCATTCTTATGCCTACAGAGAATGTATATTCTATATTGCCCTTTTTAATCTCGAGAGGAATGCATGCATATACTACCTCAGGGTAGCTCTTAAGGCATTCACACTGAAAACATCATTTTGAGATACAACTTATAGAGCGTGAGGCATAGCTCTAAATTTAATGTAACTTATCATAGTTTTTCCAAGCAAATAAATAATGTTTTTGAAACTGACTTTATTTATCTTTGGTCAACTCCTTTATTGAAACAGAATATTTGGCTTTTGCTTCTATTGATTTCCTAGTTTTACTGTATATATTCAGTATTTTCCTAATTGAGAAAATAATCTAGAACCCATATAAAAACTGATTGATACCTTAAAATAATTCCTGTAATATATAATCTTTCTTTAGCATTATGCCTCAATTCATCCCACTCTCAATGTCCACTTCTATAATTTATGAACCATGTTGGCAAAATATTCTTTATCTTTAAAAAACATATTTTTCTCTCTCTTCACTAACTAGTTTTCCTCTAACTATTTGTGAATACAACAATAGTCTATAATATAAATGATTATTCAAGTGAATCATGCTATTCAAATATTTCTCATATAATATAACCTATTTATGATGTGAAGGAAATGTTCCATACTTTGAATGCATAATTAACTTTTCGATGTATTCATTTCATGATTTTTTTATATACCCTACTTATTTTTTTTTTTTATCCAAGGCGTATAAGCAGCCTATGGTGATCTACCAAATAACCACGTTCTTTGGTATTTTGCACTAAATAATCTAGAACAAGTATTCTCTAATGCAGTGATTGCATTTCGAAGTATAAAGTATTGCAGATATGGTTCTTTACATACACAAACCTAAAATAAGTTCAAGTTTATGACCATCGTTGTTGCCTTGTGGAAATGTATAAAGTGAATTGTAGTTTAAATATTTGCTCACATCCGATCTGAAGACCCAAAGGCAATGCAATCCTTAAATAAATTTGGTATTTTACGATATGGCGGGTAAATAGGAGTATTTAGGGTAGTATTTAAGTATAGTTTAATACTATTAAAGAGTACTTAGTTATATGTCTTAAATAATTGCAGTGAAAATTAAACAATAATAAGGCCAGTCAATAAAAAAAAAAATATAGACCAAGGTGTCTTTGCTTGGAAAAGAGAGAAGGGAAGGTCTTGGTTTAATAAAATGTGAAACAAACCACATCCAAGTGTCCCTTTACAGAAGCCATAAACTGCTCATCTCTGTTTTGGTGTTCCAGTTGAAATAAGATTATTTACACTTTAATACTTCCTTTACTTCCCAATAACACTTGCTGTTAAAGAGAAATAACTCTGACTGAGAGAAAGGTCTGTCATACCCTATACAACTGGAGCCAAGATGACGGCTCATACCATACTTGGCATTTTAAAACCACAATTAGTCATTATTTTTCGTACTGTGCCAAATATGTAAACAGGGAAAAAGCTCTGAGAACAATTTTATGCTGCACATTATAAGTATAATACTAATAAAACAGGAGAAGCTATTAACACCTTTCACTGCTTTCCAATTTTATTATTACATAAAGGAAAAACCTCATAGCTTGACAATTAAAACCATCCCTTGGCAGAGAATTCACTGTATATCTGGTAGCTTACTAGAAACTGCATAGAGGCTCTGGAACCTCTTAGGTTCAACTTATTTCCAAGATTTTCCTCTCGACAGACAGCCTCACAGTATGTATTTTTTACTTTTAATGAAGCTGGAAGAGACAAAGGTTCAATCTCAAATATCTTTCATCATAGTACCAACACTCCTCACTTGATGAACAGGTAATTACAGTAACAGTTGCTTTTGTTAATTTGTTCTCTTCCTTTCAGAATCTCCTACTCAGTGCATTTAGTGTACCATCGCGGATAACCTCATACAAAACCTCTGAAAGTGGATTCGTCATTCTTCATTATAGTAAAGACTTGTATCCAGAAAGACAGTTGAATTCTTATGTCACAACAATAAACATCTAGCTTCTCATTGTTCTCTTTCCAGTGAGGAGTGTTTCAGGCCAGATACTCATACCACCAATTGGAATCATAGTGATGCAATCCACCTCTTTTTCCTCTGGATTCTTCTCTTGAGGTTATTAACTCTTCTACGCTGCATCTTTGGTAATGGCTCTTGTAGCATAATATTTTATCACTTGTCAAAATCACAATATGGATCCTTGCCAGAAAACGATAATCTAAAGTGCATAAAGTCACGCCTAACCTCTCCATCTGTAATCATAACTTTATTGAGATGCTAGACTGCATTTCAGGTTACCAGATTTCAACAAGGAGTGAATCCAACCATTGCATAAATTAGCTTTATAACTGCTGCAAAAGGCCCTGTATTATTTTCAGTCAATTTTTGATGAGATATTTTGTTCTAAATGAAAAGTTATGGTTTCCTTTTCTTTATACAAACTCTCAGTGGCTTATGCATATGATATGTAAAAATATTTCTTCCCATTTTAGATACATTCCTATTAGAGGCATTCCGCTGGCTATCAAGCATTTCTTAGCAAAAGGAAGATTTAAACATTTTCATGATGAAATCCCTTATATCAACTTATCCTTGATTTGTGTGTAAGAATGAATGATTTGCAGCTATTTCATTAAGACCATTCATTATTTTGCATTATCAAGCCTAGAGACGCATGAAGTATTATCTTCCCTTTATAAAAAGCAAAACTTGGTATTAAAAGGGTTCCACTTTTACTCAAAGCTCTCTCTTTCCCGCAAGAGAAAAGCTCACAGCTCTGTTCCACTTCGTCACTGGCAAAATAGCGGGTGGTTACTACAGATTATTCGATTGTTTTTCCATGGAAATGCCTCCTTAGGTGTCTCCTGTAACAGGGAGATTGTTATTTTCCTTTCTATAAAGTATTGAAGAGGGTTTAACCAAATACGATTAAGATTCGCCACTTATCTACAATGCAATATGTCTTTAGTCAATAATCCTTATTCTTTAGAGTGTAAAAGTAGTGGAAAGATAATGTTTTAAGGACGTATCACTACAACTGTTATGTCATGTGTCCC
>JAXCGZ010009504.1:0-125000 GCA_037179515.1 Halocaridina rubra
TTATGTTAGTCATAAAGAAAATATCTCATATAATAATGTTATCTACAAAATAAAAGCTGTTGCTATTGAATAACTGATGTATTTTTATTTTATTAGACTGATTCACAAACCACTGGCCCTCGGTTAAGAGTTCCACAGCCTACTACACAACAACCTACTGTTCCTCCTTCATTTGGCGTCAACGCACAAACCGTCCTGATGTGCGGCCTAATCGGCCTCAGCTTGAAGCTCGGCCAACCCGTCCTCAAAGCGATAATCGGCGCACGCGTCCTCATCAAGAAACTCGCCTAGCCACTCAAGTTGAAGACAGTATTCCTACTCGTCCACAGACTGATGTTCGTCCATCTAGACCACTCATTGTTCCTAGACCTCGTCCCACAACCTTACCACCTATTGTTGTTGAGGAAGAAACCATTGTACCCCCCGAGGAGGAATCATTTACTGATACTACCATTATCCCATTGACATCAGCACTACCATCACTGGAACCATTATCTCCACGACCTCAACCTGTCACACCAGCACAAACTTCGCCTTTCCCTAGGCCTTCCCCCACTCCAAAAGTCACAACTATATCACCATTCAGTAGACCACGAACTACTCGTCCTCGTCCTGTAGTCACCACACCTCGTCCTGTTGTCATCACCACTTCTCAGCCACCTGCAAGAAGTCCTCGTCCTTCACGACCAGCCCCCATTTAGAACTCCCGCTCCTGCTCAAAGTCCAGCACCGTCATCAATCCTTTCCAACGATTATTATGATTATTATTATGATGACTTAGATGGTGCACTCACCGGTACACTGGGTCAGCTAGCAACACTAACTGATAAGGCCATTCTAATGGCTGATGGATCAGTACAGTGCTATGACACAGGATATTTTGCTCATCCAGATTCGTGTAAGAAGTTCATTTCCTGTTCCAAAACAGTCAGGGGTCTTGTAAGAGGATGGGTGTATACGTGTCCTGAACAACTTGTCTTTGATCCAGTCGGTGGGATGTGCAACTGGGCTGAAGCTGTAGATTGCGCTGGTACAAATAAATAAAAGAAAAAGAAACACTTGAAGACATTTCTGTTCTAAAAAGTCACTATGTGACGGAGGGTATTTTCCTTGTCTTTGTTTTTTGCTAACATGTAAATGCAAATATGGTTGAACTTGAGCACTAGCTTATGCATCTTACAGCATTTCACCACCATATGGTTCTCGTTAGCATAAAAAAAACATTCAATGTATTAACACCAGAAATTACAAGCATTTTTAGTTTTATAATAAAAATGCAAGGTTGATAAAGATATATTCATATGCATGTTGCCTTACTGAAATTAAGAAAAAGAAGAAAATAGAATGCTTATATTATACATTATAAAGTAAGGCATAATTTCAGTTGTAATGATAAATCAGCAATTGTATGAATCTTCAAACATATCCCAAATGAAGGAGTATTTGTCGAAACTAATTTGGGATTAAGTTACATCTAAATAGTAAGTTTTTTATTTACATTTTTTATAGGATCATGTTTACATTGCTCACGTATAATAATGCCAAATCTTTCTGACTGTTCTTGCTTTTGTCTCTCTCTTTTCGAGGAACTGAGTGTCTCTTTAAGTGATGTGTACATGTTATTTTGCCTTTGCTCTTATATATACATAGATGACGTTTTAAAAAGCTAATAGGCATGAATTGTTAAGTTCCTCGAACACTTAAAGTCAAATGTGACACTAACATTTTATTGTGTCTGTTTTTCCTTGTAAATAGTTGTCTTTTTTTAATTAAATGTATTTAGTAAATATATTTTTTCTTTTCTTTTGAGGAAAGAGTCTTTGCCAGCATTGAAATTGTTGTTTTGATTGTAGCATTGAGGGAAGTATATCCACAAGTGTTTGTAATTAACGACGTTTGGAAAAATAACTATACAAATGATATAATAAGTAATGGTTATTACATGATTACGTATTTAATATTTTAGTAATTAACCGATGTCAGCAAAGGTGGTAAACATTAATATGACGATAGGTAATATGAATGAGCGTCAGGTTAAAACTCAACTACCTTTATTTTGCTAAAGCTAGCGTTATCCTCGCTCCAATACCATTTGTTCTGGTTGGCATATAGGTTCACATACTTCATGAAATGCGATTCCCTAAAGATCCACTAGAGACAATGACGTAGACAATTTAGGTGCAATTTTGTTTGAACTGAATTTAGTGCATACGTCTTTAGCAGGACATTCCTTAGAAGGAAATATATATATATATATATTTTAATGAATTTTATTTTGAGTTGAATATAAATGACTGGTGTAGATGAATGTGACATAATATAATTCAAGACAAGCGAGAGAGAGAGAGGAGAGAGAGAGAGAGAGAGAGAGGAGAGAGAGAGAGAGAGAGAGAGAGAGAGAGAGAGAGAGAGAGAGAGAGAGAGAGAGAGACAGACAGACAGACAGAGCCAGACAGACAGAGACAGGAAAAACAGAATGACAAACAGACATGCAAAGTCTATTAATAGTAAGAATAGTTGAAGATACTACTTTAATTAATAGATATTGGACAGATACAAAACGATGTGAATATCTGAAGAAGTTGATTTTTTTTATGTCTCAACCTGCAATAAATTTAAGATATCAAGAATGGCGGTATTTGAATGTGATTATAAGGTCAATGCAAAGTAGGTCACTGACCCATGGGCTCCCTGTCGAAGCAGGCAAACTGGCGCCAGGACAATTGGTGGAGTAGTATTCTTTGATCCAGAAGTGTACGACTAATTCCACACTAATGCTGCATACTTATATATGGTTTGTTGACACAGATGGAGGCGTGTCCCAACGACTTGCACTTTCTATATATTGATACCTATCTTGGGATGATAGCTTAAGGTTCGAGAAATGTCTATCGAGGGCACAAATATAGCTGATAATGTTATGGTAACAAGTCCTGCTTTTCGATAACTGAATGCAGTGAAGCCACTGAATATCTGAAAATTTAACGACTTAACTTACCAGTGTTGCAGTTGTACCGATAAAAAAAAAATTTCACAACTAAACTTTTTTATCATTTGAATGAGGCTCGCCAAATGTGGGATACTCTTCTGCCTCTTTTTCGGGGTTGCCACAAAGAGGGATGACACTTTTTCGTGGCAACCACTAGAAGTTCCATTATTGTATGCTGATGAGGTAGTATATCCTCCTCTGAAGTAGGAGAGAGAGGTAGTCCTCATATGTCACCATGAAGTTACCTTAGTAAGGGGTACCATTTGAATAAACGGTAGCCGTCATTGGGAAGATGGTGGCAAACCACCTCAAAATAAAGGATTAAAATAGTTCCAGAGATTCTTTAAAAGGGTTGGAAGTTTAGTAAGTTCTGGGTCAAAGCCAGAAGCAGAACTTCCATCTACTGTAAAAGAATTTTTATTTTTAGGATTGATCTTTCATATTATCTCTCTCTCTCTCTCTCTCTCTCTCTCTCTCTCTCTCTCTCTCTCTCTCTCTCTCTCTCTCTCTCTCTCTCTCTCTCTCTCTCTCTCTCTCTCTCTCTCTCTCTCTCTCTCTCTCTCTCTTACACAAACTTTCTCAAGTCCTCTGATACTCTTTATCATCTTTCTAATTCATTATTATTCACTATGCACACTTGAAAACAGAGATATGGATATTTGATTAAAAATCTGAACAAAGCATCGTGATATACAATGATTCTTTTCTTGTAAGTTTAACCAAAAAATTTCTCACTAATTCACAGGGAGACAATTTATGACCAAATCATTGAACAATGTACTTGTGGGGCATATATGAAACATACAATATTATGCATTTTATTATATTTTATTTACAAAAAAAGAGTATAATTCGATCCTCAAATATATATATAACCACATATATTCCACGTATAATCAAATATAATAATACCAATAACAAATATCATAATATTTAGTCCATATTTGGCTTCACTGAGAACTTAATTCTAGTTCATTGTACTATTTTCTATGCTATTTTAGCAATGATACATTGATGATAAAGACCTACTCGATAAAAATATTACATAATAATTAATATCTACTTCATAAAACCATTACATATTAGAATTAAGAGCATAGGAAGTAAGTTTTCTAAGATATTGTTTTATATCATTGTTATACTTAGAAAAAAATTATCTAGAAAATATATTAAAGGATATTCTTATTTTTTTCTATTTTTTTTACTCCAAACTGACTTAATATTAAAATTCTGTCTTGTTTTTTTTTACTTTCATTCAAGAATATGAATTTTCCAAGTCAACTATTGCTACTCTCGCTAAGAGTATTCTACTCTAACGAACAAAAAAAAAGTATTCTGGTTTTGCACAGATGTAAACTTGAATTTAATTTTTCATTTTCATTTTAAGTGAAACAAAATATGATTGTTATATTTTTGGTAAATACAATTTTAAACTCTTTCATTTGCATTTTCAAGGCAATTCCTTGAAGCGTATTTGGTTATTAGCATACCTGGCAGTGCTCCGGTTTTACGTCACGGACTCCCTTTTCTACCAAGGGTTAGGACAGTTGCCTTCTTGCGAAGGACTTGTTTTGGCAGATGTAATCTGCCTCAGAGTTGTGGACGCTACCGCTTGATCCACGGTGACTACTTTAGCATACCTGGCAATATGCAATACAAAAGGACTTCAAAAATTATTTGTTTTTGAATACACATAACACCTCCCACACTCATTTTACTATAGAAGAGGTGATCGCTTCTCATCGTACATTTTGGTGGTTAATAAAGCAAAAATCCGGCTAATCTTGCAGCGTAATAAAAAAAAACAAGCACTGCAACATAACCCGCGAACAAAGCCAAACCTGTTCCAATCCAATGAACTGTACGTGTTAAGCAATCTTTACGTGATTTACAGCAACTCCGACTACATCTTCTCTCTTCGTAATCAACGGTGATACTATGTGGAGTAATATTGGTAGTCAAAGGACCATTGTTATTGGGTTGGCTGTTTTCTTTGACCTCAGTATACTGTCCCTCACAATCACTGTTTATATTTAGCGAGTCACCCATTTCTTTCTATAAATTTCCTGGAAGAAGAAGTAAAATATAATTCATTCGTCTAGATTCAGACATTATACTAAGACCATAATAACAGGATGTCTTTAGACTAAATAATAATAATAATAATAATAATAATAATAATAATAATAATAATAATAATAATAATAATAATAATAATAATAATAATAATAATAATAACAATAATAATAATAATAATAATAATAATAATAATAATAATAATAATAATAATAATAATAATAATAATAATAATAATAATAATAATAATGATAAAAATAATAATAATAATAATAATAATAATAATAATAATAATAATAATAATAATAATAATAATAATAATAATAATAATAATAATTAGAGAAACCATAAAATTTACTATTGCAAACTATGAAAACATCACATCAACTCGTGTCTTTACTTAGGATATAACGACTAGTTTCTGTCCAGTAACTGACAACAAGGATAACAAGCTAAATAAGTTTATATTTAATATTGCTGAAAATTATTTACTTTTCTTCTTCTTCTTCTTCTTCTTCTTTTCTCTTTCATCCCTCTTTTGAAATAGGCAACATCATGAATATTCTTATTATTTTTCTTTTTTACAAAAGTTTATCGTGCCAAAAGCAAATCCGCAAATATATAAATGACTATATGAATAAATGGTTAATTATAAATAAATAATAAGTTTATAAATAAATAAAGAGAAAAATTAATAAAAAAAATAAGTGATTAAGTGAATAAATACATGATTAAATAACTAATTTAATAAATAAATATGGAAAGGTCAAGTATCAAATTGATGGTTCTAATTTAGTTCCTGATCGACATTCTGAATGCAATTAACATTAGCATAGCTCTACTGGAGTGAAAGAGTAAGTCACCGTGGCTCAATCGGTAGTCTCCGCGACTTTGAGGCGTCAGGTCGTGGGTTTATGCCCTTTCACGGTGTGAGGTTAGCAAGGGTATGCATTCAGGGTAACGACTACATCTGCCAACGCAAGTCCTTCACAAGAAGGCACCTTTCCTAACCCTTGGAAGAAAAGGGAATCCATGACATAATACCGGAACAAACTAACGTACAAACAAACTACTAGAGTGACAGATTAAAGCGATCTATGTTAAAATTTACGAAACAAATAGATTTACATAACCAAACCTACCCTAATCTATCCCATCTCACAATTTCGTTGTAAAATGGTTTCGTACTTATGTTGACTGTTTGAAATGAAGCCTACATGTAATTTCTAAATGAGCTGAACTACATAATACATAAAGGCCCAATTTCTCAAAAAGTGTAAACCTAGGATACCATAATTTTAGCTAGGTAGACACACAAATGGTTTCCTAGGTTTACACTACTTACGAAATCGGTCAAAGTTCTACGAGAAACGTCCATTTTCTGTTTTGTTTATATCTTATTTGTTGCTATTAGTTCCTATTTAGGGTGAGCGCAGACGGATTGAAGCTAGAATTAAAGGTTGGTGTCCCTTCCGATCGCCCCACCATGGCTCGGACGTAGATATTCCTCACCACCAGAGTCGGGCATCAATACGTCTACAAACTCTTCCAATCAGTGCTAAATATATTTATTCCCAAAAGATTAGTAACTCCCTTTTTACAATGCCGTCAAAACTTTCCCAGATATCCCCCAATGATTTTGATCATAATTAAGGAGTTATAAATTATGTTCGGTCATATTTTTTTTTCAGTTCTTAATAGAAATTACTATTTCCAATGTACTTGTACTCTGAAGGTGTAGATCACGTGCTTATAATCGCGCATGGAGATCACGTGTTTAACGAAGAATTTTGTTTCTTGATCACACTCTACATTAGCACAAAAAAAGATAAGTAAATATGTAAATATATAACTAGATAAATACATTTAATAAGAAAGTAGAATACATAAACCATAAATAAGTGAAGTAAAACAACAAGTAAATAAATTTATAAGATAAATGAATAGCGATATAAATGATTAACTATATATAAATAATTTGCGTAATTAATTAATTTATATATGCAACATGTACCTTTGCTTTATACTGTACTTAGAATCAACTGCCAACACTTAATCCACCTCTTGTTTTTAATTATCCCAAATAGCAAAGAATAGTGAATTAAGAAAACGATATTTTTCTAAACAATCTCTTAAGTAAATGTTCCGGTTTTACGTCACGGACTCCCTTTTTACCAAGGGCTAGGACGGTTTCCTTCTTGCGAAGGACTTGTTTCGGCAACTGTAATCGTTACCCTGAGTGCATGCCTTTGCTAACCTCTGACCGTGACGGTGCGCGAACCCTCGACCTGACGCCTCAGAATCGCGGACGCTACCGTTTGAGCCACGATGACTTTTAAGTGAATGACATTCTATAATTCCATATCACAAAAGAGACATAAAGAACCAAGGAAAAAAAAATCAAGGGCTGAAATCTTCTGGACACAAACATGTTTCTTGAAAGGAGTTTTAGAGACTATATATATATATATATATATATATATATATATATATATATATATATATATATATATATATATAATATATATATATATATATATATATACACGCACGCAGCAGTAAGAAAAATAAATCTAGATTAATATACAGTTCAGTACCTACTGAATTGCCTTCGCGTAATGTTTCGTCTTCCCAGCAGCGCTTCCTTGTTCTCTCTGAGAATAAAATTTGGATGGAACCGGATGAAGAGCCAAGCCACGCCTCTTTCCATTACCTATCATCACATGGTATTCTAGGAAGGTATTGGAAAGAAGTGACGCAACCTTCAACTCGGGCTAAAAAATTGTCTTGTTTATAACGAGTCACAGAAGGTTTTGGTTTTACGTCACGAACTCCCTTTTCAACCAAGGGCAAGGACGGTTGCCTTCTTGCGAAGGACTTGTTTTGGCAGATGTAATCGTTACCCTGAGTATATGCCCTTACTAACTTCAGCCTCCTCAAAATTCTGGCCATGCACAAATTCCTCAGAGAAGTCGATTCAGGAAATTCCAGAAGAAACTTACTTCGCCGTGTAAGGAATAATCAGAACACATTACCTTACTCTAAAAAAGCGTGTTTTACGTCACGGACTCCCTTTTCAACCGAGGGCTAGGACGGTCGCCTTCTTGCAAAGGACTTGTTTTGGCAGATGTAATCGTTACCCTGAGTGCATGCCCTTGCTAACCTCACGGCTGATATGAGTGACGGTATAAATTCTCAGAACGTCAAGTCATAATGACGTGAAATCCCCACCTGTGAGAGTAGGAACAATTTGGTTCTTTCCATTTCATACAAATATCAGGCAAAACATTACATGTTTGCCAGTAGAAAAATTTATAAAAGTTATAACATGCTTGGCAGTTAATTAAAAGATACTCACAAAATAGAGAAATCCCTTGGATATGAATGAAGCACTGACTCTGTTTGTTGACATTTCATTAACTGAACTGGATATGAATGAAGCACTGACTCTGTTTGTTGACATTTTCAGTAACTGAATAAGAAGTTCAGTGTCTGGAGTCTAGACACTTAACTTCTTGTTCAGTTATTGAATATGTCAACAAAGAGTGTCACTGCTTCATAAAGCAATGACACTCTTTGTTGACATTTTCAATAATTGAACAAGAAGTTAAGTGTCTAGACTCCAAACACTTAACTTCTTGTTCAGGTATTGAAAATGTCAACAAACAGTGTCAGTGCTTCATTCATATCCAAGAGATTGCTCTATTTTGTGAGTAACTTTTTATGAATTGCCAAGCATGTTATAACTTGAATAAATTTTTCTACTGGCAAACATGTAATGACTTACCTGACATTTGTATGAAATGGATAGAACCAAATAGTTCCTACTTTAACAGGAGGGAATTTCACGTCATTATGACTTGACGTTCTGAGAATTTATACCTTCACTCATATCAGCCGTGAGGTTAGCAAGGGCATGCACTCAGGGTAACGATTGCATCTGCCAAAACAAGTTCGCATGAGGGCAACCGTCCTAGCCCTTAGTAGAAAAGGGAGTCCGTGACGTAAAGCAGGAACTCATATCAGCTTATTATCTCGTATATGTTTTAACTAATTCATTTTTATCAAATTCATATTTAAGGGAAAGAGCATCATGTTCATAACTCCACATCCCCTGGTTATTTATTCTGGAATTTGTCATATCTATCCAAAAAGAACAGAATTGTAAAATTCATTCTACATTTTGCAAAACTACGTTTGCACATTAATTGTTATCATCTAATCTTACACCAAGATATACTTTCCTGCATAATGCAAAGACGCATTCCTACGAAACTAGAAACTTTGATTTCTACCACAAGCTAGAACATACATACGTACATAGACATAAGCCTCATTCCCCCTTGTAAGGGGGGTGGCCGAGCCAAGAAACGCACGTTCACCACCATCCATATATACACCTCAACCACTCCTCTCATCTCCTTGGGGAGCTGAGAGGAGTGGTTGAGGTGTGTATGGTGAATGCGCGTTTCTTGGCTCGGCCACCCCCCTTACAAGGGGGAATGAGGCTTATGTCCATGTACGTATGTATGTTCTAGCTTGTGGTAGAAGCTAGAAACTTGGGTAATTAGAAACTCATAACAATATAAAGTCCTTAAGTTGTTACTGTCAGTTCTAAATTTTACCCTTAGATGGTGACACAGTCTCTCTCTCTCTCTCTCTCTCTCTCTCTCTCTCTCTCTCTCTCTCTCTCTCTCTCTCTCTCTCTCTCTCTCTCTCTCTCTCTCTCTCTCTCTCTCTCTCTCTCTCTCTCTCTCTCTGTTTCTCAAGCTGTCGCCGCAGAGGTGCCACACTCATGGCTATTGTCAATATTTCCTCATACATTAAAGAATAACTTATTTTAATTTCATTTAACTGTTTAAGATATGGAAATCCAATTTCTTGTTCCTTTCCTTTTCTACAGCCATTAATGGCCCTCTATTATTTCTAGATATTCCCTCTTTCTATTCCCTTTATATTTCCTAGCAGACCCTGGAGGTCTCCCTATTGTTATATGAGAATGATAATAATCCGGTTTTATGTCATGGACCCCCTTTTCTAGTAAGGGCTGGCACGATGCCTTCTTTTGAAGGACTTTGGCTTTGACAGTGTGACACTTATCACTAGTGAATGCCCTTAATAACTTCAGATCGTGGTGGGTCTTGAACGGAAAACCTGACAATTCAAAGTTGCGTGGTCTACCACCCGGCCAAGGCAGCCACCGCTTGATATATGAGAATGCTATTGTTTAAAGGGGAGTATAGTGATTAAATGTATTTGTTTTAGCATATCTCAGATTTTCAAGTACACCTACATATGCAGGTTTAAAACGTAATATATATATATATATATATATATATATATATATATATATATATATATATATATATATATATATATATATATATATATATATATATATATATATATATATATATATATATATATATATATATATATATATATATATATATATATATATATATATATATATATATATATATATATATATATATATATATATATATATATATATATATATATATATATATATATATATATATATATATATATATATATATATATATATATATATATATATATATATATATATATATATATATATATATATATATATATATATATATATATATATATATATGTGTGTGTGTGTGTGTGGTGTGTGTGTGTGTGTGTGTGTGTGTGTGTGTGTGTGTGATTACCTAATTGTGATTACCTAATTGTGTTTACGGGAAAGAGCCCAAAGCTCGTATCTTCCCGTCTCCTCATCGGTTCCATTTTAGACTTAGTGATACTTATCATACCTGTCCTTAAAACTATGGATTGAGATAGCATTAACTACCTCCTCGCTTAGCCAATTCCAATTATCAACTACTCTTACACTGAAAAAGTATTTCCTTACATCCTGCAAACAAGTTTTCTTACGAAGCTTCAAACTATGACCTCTAGTTCTAGAACCAGCCATATCAAAATATCGATCCCTATCCACTCTATCATAACCATGAAGGAATTTAAAGACTGTCACCATATCCCCCCTCACTCTTCTAGCTTCGAGTGATGGTAAGTCTAATTCCCTCAGCCTCTCATCATAACTGAGATTGCGTATTTCTGGCACCAGTTTCGTGGCATGTCTTTGAACTTTTTCAAGCTTAGATATGTGCTTTTTCAAGTGCGGATTCCAGAAGGGGGCTGCATATTCGAGTTTTGGCCTCACATAGGTTACATAAATATTTCTGAACATTTCCTTGTCCATGTGCCTGAAGGCTACCCTTACATTTGATAAGAATGCATATGCTGCCCTTACTATGCCATTTATATGTATTTCTGGAGACAAATCTGCCAGTATGTTTACTCCTAGATCTCTCTCATTTTCTGTCTCTTGAAGTTGTACTCCAGCCACCGAGTAGTCAAGCTTGGGCCTTCTTGCACTTGTACCCATTCTCATTACCTTACATTTTGAAGTATTGAATTTCATTAGCCACTTTTCTGACCACTCATGCAGATTATTTAGATCCTCCTGAAGTTCTCTACCATTGTTCTCGTTTTTTACTTTCTTCACAATCTTTGCATCATCTGCAAACATATTCATGAATGAATTTACAGACTCTGGTAGGTCATTTACATATACAAGGAACAAAAGTGGCCCTAAAACTGAACCCTGTGGAACTCCACTACTAACTCTTCTCCATTCAGACACTGAGTGTCTTACTCTAACCCTCTGTTCCCTTCCTTCTAAGTAAGTTTTTATCCATTCCAAAACATTTCCACCTATTCTAGCCATTGATTGCAGCTTCCTAATAAGTCTCCCATGTGGAACAGTGTCAAACGCTTTCTGGAAGTCTAGGAATATGCAATCTGCCCAGCCCTCTCTTTCCTGTAAGATTTGGCTTACCTCATCATAAAATTCTAATAAGTTTGTTACTGTTGATCTACCTTCTCTGAAGCCATGTTGCCTCACTGACAAAAAGTTGAAGGATTCCAAGTGAAGAGAGATATGTTTCCTTAGTAGTTTCTCCATAACTTTGCAAACTATGCTGGTCAAGGAAACTGGTCTATAGTTCAGAGCCGTATCCCTCCTTCCCTTTTTGAAGATAGGTATCACATTTGCTTGTTTCCAGCATCTTGGAATCTCCCCCGACTCCAGTGACTCCTTAAATATGATACTTAGTGCCACTGATATTGTGTTTGCGCATTTTTTAAGCACATGAGGGGATATGTCATCAGGACCTGTAGCTTTATGAACATCTAAATCCATCAGCGCTTTGCATACCTCTGTGGCTGTAAGGTTGATGTTCTCTAATACCGGCCCTTGAGCTTCTATCACTGCAATCTGAGGGGGTGGGGTATTTTCTACTGTAAATACTGACTGAAACTCCTTGTTCAATTCTTTGCAGATCTCTTCATCCGTCTCAGTGATGCTTCCATCCGCTCTCTTTAGCCTTAAAACCTGTTCTTTTACCTTAAGTTTTCCTCTGATAAAGCTGTGGAAAAGCTTGGGATTTTCTTTAGCCTTCCTGGTGATGTCCCTCTCATAGTCTCTCTCTGCCTCTCTCCTTTTACTTAGGTAGTCATTTCTTGCTCTTTTGTAGGTTTGCCAGGCATTTATGTTTTTTCTCCTCCTATACCTTTTCCAGCATTTGTCTCTCCACTCCTTAGCTCTTTTACACCCATTATCGAACCATTTCTCTCTGGCATGAATTACACCTACTTTGGTGACAGGTATGCAGCAATCTACTATCTTCCCATATTTCTCACAAAAGATGTCATACATTTCTTGTACAGATTTGTTGTAAAATAAGGTTCTCCAGTCAATAACTGCAAAAAGCTCATTCATTTTGATGTAATCTCCTTTCGGATAGTTCCTCCTTACGTCCTCAGTGCCTCTACTCTCAGGAAGAATATCTTCAATGATATACTCCATCAACAACACACAGTGGTCACTCTTTCCAATTGGTGGTTCATACTCAATTTTTTCAATATCCAACACATTATCTGTGAACACTAGATCAAGTAGTGATGGCTCATCCCCACCCCTGGCCCTTGTTGGTTCCATTACATGTTGGTGTAGGAAATTCCCTTGTACGCAATCTAGGAATCTTGCCCCGAATGAGTCCTCACCACTGTGTGGGTCAAGATTTATCCAATCTATCTCTTTATGATTAAAGTCTCCCATTATCAAAATCCTACATTTTTTTTCCCGTGCCATGTTAACAACTGAGTTTATGACTTCAATAGTACCTATATGACTTTCCTCATAAACTTCTAGCCTATTTTGGTTCCTTGGTGGGTTGTATACAACAGCTATTATAATGCTCTCTGACCCAGTATTTATGCGAGCAACAAGAAATTCCTTGAACTCACTTTCTATAGCCAAGTTTATTTCTTCGACTTGAATCCTTTCACTTATGAGCAGTGCTATCCCTCCACCAGTCCTCTCAGATCTTTCAACCCTTAGTATTCTGAAGCCCTTAGGAAAAACTGTGACACTGTTTATGTCCTCACTCAACTTAGTCTCTGTGATTGCTACTATATCTGCCTTACTGTTGTGAATCCTATCTTTTAATTCTACTGCCTTACCAGCTAATCCATCAGCATTTGTGTATAACAATCTTAATGAGGCCCCATCCCCTGATCTTCTGTCATTATCTTCTTTATCTCCCCTTTGTCTGGAAGAACTCTGTAATGAAAATTTTTCTTCTCTTCTTCATTTCTTTCATCATTTAACCTTCTTGCCTCTTGAAACAAGTTTTTGATCTTTCCCATCTCTTCCTGTGTTCTGTATCGTCTAATGAACACTTCTTTGAATTCTTGAAGGTCTTTTTAGACTTTTTTTTCTCAACAATATTTCCCTACATGTTTCCCCTCTCTCAAAGGTTACTTTTGTTGGTCTCGGCTTTCCTTCCCTCGAATATTTACCTAGTTGGTGTATGTTTACAATATCCTCAGGACCACATACTACTCCAAGCTTTCTTATCAGGTCTACAACCCTAGCTTTATTTTCTTCAAGTCTCCCCTGCCATGTTGGCTCCTGGGATTCGCTTATGCATGAGATTACCACTGTCTTCTCCTTATCAAGCGCCTGTCTGATGAGTGGGTTTGCCCTTTCCATCACAACGTCTTTCATTTTTTCGATTACTGTCTCTTTATAGTCAACTGTTTGTATGTTTTCCAGTGCCACCACCTTTACAGCCTCTTTTACTGCCACATTCCCCTTTAGTGCATCAGCAAAGGAAGTTTTCATGGCATCATTTTCCATATTCAGCTCCTGGAACTCTTTTCTGAACTGTTCAATGTTTTCCTTAATCTGGACATTCCAAGCAGCAATCTCATCTCTCTCAGAAGAGAGCAGTGAACTAACATCTAATTCCTTTAGGTAGTCATTCAGCTGTTGGTTTTATCTTCTTGTTTAGAAATTCTAGATTCTAGTTGACTCTTTTCCCCTTCCAGCTTCTTTATTCTTTTTTCTAGATCCTTTCTCTCCTGCCCTTGTGCTTTATTTGCTTCCTCCAAAGATCTTATTTGCTCTCTGAGTGTTTCATTCTCTTTCATTTCTTCATCCATATTCCGAATTTTATCATCAAGGCTTATAACCATTTCCTCTAAATTCTTGATTTTCTGTTTAAGTCTCCTAATGGCTACCCCTCCTACCGACCCATGGATGGGAGAGGTTTGGGACAGAGATGGCGTCATTTTTATGTTCTCCCTCTCACAGAATATAGAAAGAAGACGTGTGTGTGTGTGTGTGTGTGTGTGTGTGTGTGTGTGTGTGTGTTCGTGTGTGTGTGTGTGTGTGTGTGTGTGTGTGTGTGTGTGTGTAATACTCATCTAATTCCTTTCAGTATGAGATTTATGATTAGATTTAATTTCCTATGTCATAGAATTATGCTCTAGTATCAAAGCTCTGCATCTTTTTCTCTCTAGGTTGCTATATTTCTTCATTACAATATGTGACTATTAATCAAATAACTATAGTAGTTATTAACCAAACTAATAATTGTATTCATAAATATATTAATGCTCTAAGGATATGATGCAAAAAATCTGCTCCGGTAATGAAAAAAATGTGTGGTATTCTGCTAAAGCGAGATCAATTTTCTTCTTCTTTTCTTGTGAAGTTCCTCAGTATCTGTCTCCCCCTCACCACGAGTTATGCAACAGCAGTCACGCCCGTCTCTTGGCGGGACTGACGGTCTGGTGGGCGAGTTGCTAATTCTGTCTCAACTTAGATAAGTATTTTGTTTACTCCATTTTTCACTCATGTCATTCACCGAGTTATTAAGAGTACACATTCGTATAGATATAAAATAAATGAATATTTACTCATCATGAAAAAGAGATCATATTTATGTTATAGTAATGATTATTAAACAGAATAAATGAAAAATCAGAATCTGATACCCTCTCGGCTCCTCTGCGTACGCCCATATAGCAACAACGGCTGCTGGCGAGCAGTGAGGACGTCCTTGTCCCGAAATACAGCGTGTCTTTAGACTGAAATTTTTTTTTTAATTAAAGGTTTGTTCTGGATTATTTATGCATGCGAATATGTAAATGCACTGAATTCCAAACGTACGAGAGTTAATATTCTCAAGTGACAAAAGAAAACAAGTGGAAATTGGTGATTTTTTGTATATATTGTAGTTTGCTCGTTCATAACAACCCTAATGCGTCATGGGAGAACGATACTTCCAAAAAGTAAACAAACACACATGTTCTAGATATTCTTCTTCTTCCACTACAGCTTTTCCCGCTTATGCAGGGTCGCTATTTCTAGAAATTTAAGATTTTATTTGATGAATTATTCGCAGTAATTCTAATTAATCGCACAAAATTTGTGTCATGTTTAGATAATCAAAATATGAACATAGATATTTGTAATTATTACTAATCAGTAACCTAATAATCTATATGACAAGGACAAATATTTATGTTTTTGTATGCTCTGCATGTTGTAAGAGAAAACTATGTGGAATATCCGTGGAGATAGGAAGGAAAATGAATATTACAAATTGCATTTATTGTGAATTGTAGGAAGCGACTAAAAGGGAAATCCCGGTGATGAATTTATGTAAATATCGCAATCGTATATCTTTAGGGATTAGGGGAGTCCCTCCTTGAATAACTTCTACCAAAAAAAAAAAGATATAAATGAATAGACAAGGTATATTAGGGTCGAGGGTTCGCGCCCCGTCCGGGTCTGAGGTTAGCAAGGGCATGCACTCAGGGTAACGATTACATCTGCCAAAACAAGTCCTTTGCAAGAAGGCAACCGTCCTAGCCCTTAGTAGAAAAGGGAGTCCGTGACGTAAAACGGGAACGAACGAACACCCCAGTTCTGTGGTAAAAGATATTGCTACTGTTTGCTTCTTATGGAATATGTTGTCTGGATGTTGCTACCATGCTTCCTACTTATGGAATATGTCGTTTCAAGAGAAAAGTATTATTATTATTATTATTATTATTATTATTATTATTATTATTATTATTATTATTATTATTATTATTATTATTATGATTAGTATGATTAGTATTGTTGTTGTTGTTGTTGTTGTTGTTGTTGTTGGTGGTGGTGGTGGTGGTGGTGGTGGTGGTGGTGGTGGTGTTGTTGTTGTTTTTGTTGTATTTGCATATAATCAGCATGTTCAAGGATTATATATATATATATATATATATATATATATATATATATATATATATATATATATATATATATATATATATAGTAGTGTGTGTGTGTGTGTGTGTGTAAAAGATAACATAATGCAAAAAAAAATATAAAGTGTCTTTATAACGAAATATGCATTACGCATTTTAAATCTCATTTATAATATACAGCAAGACCATATAAGAGAGTCGGTGCACTTCAATCATATATCTTGCTTTGCTGCCTTCAGGATAACATGAGCAGCAGCAGTAGCAGCAGTAGCAGTAATCATGGTAGTGATTGTGGGGAGGTTGGTGACGATTTCGAAGTTGGGGCTGAATTCGAACCTGGGGACGAAGGGTGTGAATATACCGAAGACGCTGCCGGAGGAGGTGGCGCTTGGCAAGATCAAGAAGATATAGAGGTTGAGGTCCCTACTGAAGACGCCTGCAACGTGTCGAGGCATTCCCACAGTTCTCATAGCTCCAGTCATTCTCACACAAGCAGTGAAGGCGGTAGAGGGGACTGCGAAAAGGGGTGCGAGACTCACTCTCATTCTGGAAGCAGTCATCATTCTTCACACCATTCTTCTAGATCTTGTTCCCCTCCCCCAATGAAAAGTGGTTTTTATTCAACTGGCAGGTCTTGTAAGATTGGAATATGTGGTACTGTTCTGGTGATCGCAGTGGTTATTGCTGTTATTATTTATTTTTCTCTCAAAAACCAGACGCATGAAGATGATTCAGAGACTACCGAGACTTCCACTTCACTGCCAAGGACTTTTTCAACTTGAATAGATTTATGAAAACTCATAGCTTCACTTATATATAAAAAGTAAAAATACCTCTTTATATATTTAGCTTTATGAATTCTTATACGAACCAGTAAACTTATTCATTATATCTTTGGATATCCCTTAGGGAAAAAGAAGCATGTATTATCATAAACTTTTGATATATTTGTCCAAGCATAAAACGAATACTTTTGCAATTTCTACCTTTTTGGCATTGACAGTGTAAAAGATATGCATTTGTTGAGACTGTTTATACCAGGCATTTATTTTGAGGCCTGGTTTCTTGTTTCAGATATGTGCTAATGTTGAAAAACGGTGCTAAAATATATTCATAAAGAAATAAAAGATCTATTTGCATGACTATTATCCTCGCGTCAAAATGTACTTTTGCAGTATTCTTTGAACCAAACCAGTTTTTGCTTTCTATTCAGATATTGTCACAAGATAATATAAGTTATTATGTAAATTTGTTTAATTACAAGGAAGCTTCAGTAGCAATGGATTATTGTCTCTGATTATATTTGTCTTAGCTTATATTGCTTTTACGGATCAATAAGAAAATGATTGACTAAAAATATGCTCACTGCAATTCCAATAAGAGGAATGGCATTTGATATCTCGTTCTCTGTCACTATGCACATAAAAATATATATATATATATATATATATATATATATATATATATATATATATATATATATATATATATATATATATATATATATATATATATATATATATATATATATATATATATATATATATATATATATATATATATATATATATATATATATATATATATATATATATATATATATATATAAACAAATAGAATAACAAAGTAGAGCTATTTCCCCATACATATTTTATGTGAGTTGTTCAAAATGAGAGTGGAATATGAAGAAAAAAAAAACATGCAAAAACGTGTTTATGGGAAATGTGAGAGTGACTTCTCAAAAAAAAAAGACTGATGACAATTACCTTATTAAAGAATGTAACATTTGACACTATATTGCAATATTGACATTTTCATAAAGTTTACACACCTCTCATCACTGCATTATGTCTCAAGTAAAGGTTTTAGAGTCAACTCTCCGTCTATTTATATTTGTGTTTTAATATGCTCGGTCATGTCTTAAACTCAGCGCTTGGTTAACAACAGAAAGCAGCATTTAATGACACACACCCAGGTTATTATCTTTACAGTAATAATAATAATAATGATAATAAATAATAATAATAATAATAATAATAATAATAATTAATAATAATAATAATTATAATAACAATAATAATAATAATAACAATGATAATACACCTCTATAAACCAGCATCGATAACGAAAAACAGAAAGGAGATGAGCTTTTAGCTCTTCAGTCACCTAAAAATGGCATTTTAGTCACCTGAAAATGCTCTTTAGTCACCTAAAAATGGCTCTTATGTAAGTAAAACAAATAATTCTAATGACTGAGCTGCTGTGCACAATTGCTTCGTACCCTACCCATCTCCTTGTCACGCAAGAGTTGTCCAGTGAGATATTCAAAGATAGCTATGATATCAGCCACTCTCTATATCCCATTTAGTAGCCTCAAGCACCAAACAGGGAAAAGGAATGTGAAATTGTATTTGCCTGACCAGAATTACACTCGCCAAGCGGCCCCGTCTCACAGGTACTATGAGGAGATTTGTAGCTCGCTGAGTGGTCGGTGCAGTGACTGCTTCTTCCCCTCTACCTCCAGACTCTGGAACTCTCTTCCTCCTTCTATCTTTCCAAATTCTTGTACTCTATCTTCCCTCAAAAAGCAGATCTATCGTCATCTCAGAGCCTAATCCTCCATATCTCTAGGTCCTCCAGTACTTTGACTAATTTTTCAGTGTGTCCTTTTCCTTTGTGTATCGTTACCTTATTTCTGCCTTGTCCTTGACCTTTTTCTTTTCCTTCCTTTTAATGTTTTTTTCGTGCCTAGGCCTTTATTGATGAGGGCAGTTTTTTTTTCCTTGTCCCGGTGTTATATTCATAAAAAAAAAGACAGAGTCTACTTGTATAACTCCCAAGCTTATTATGAACTTATTGTTCAGCCTTAAATACGTATAATTCTTCAGTCACGGGGATGGGTTTGTTTTCTCCTGAGGTAATGCTGAAGGACTTATCAGAAGTTCTCAAGAATTTTGTTTTAGCCTATAAAGATATGTCCTCAAAGACTCCTCCCAAGGCTTTGTCCAAGAACCATTTAATATTTGCCAAATTTTATTATTATTATTATTATTATTATTATTATTATTATTATTATTATTATTATTATTATTATTGTTATTATTATTATTATTATTATTATTATTATTATTATTATTATTATTATTATTATTATTATTACTGTTGTTGTTATCATTATTATTATTATTATTATTATTATTATTATTATTATTATTATTATTATTATTATTATTATTATTATTATTATTATTATTAATATTATTATTATTATTATTATTATTATTATTAGTATTATTATTAGTAGTATTATTATTATTATTATTATTATTAATATTATTATTATTATTATTATTATTATTATTATTATTATTATTATTATTATTATTATTATTATTATTATTCCGGTAATAACTTCTTTCTTTCGGTTTTTCAATAACACATATATGAATGGTCCTACTTCGAGAAGAAATTTTTAATACATCATGTATCAAGTATCACTAAATGAAAACTAGGATATCTAGTTACTAGACGTATTCTAGTGAAGAACGGGAAGTAAATGAATAAATTATAGGTTTCTAGATTATATACTGTAACAGGGATTGTGTGACTGTATAAAACCTCAAGATCTGACAGATGACCAGAGAAGTTTTTTTTTTTTTTTTTTTTTTTTTTTTGCAATGAAATATAAACACAGATTTTACCGAGTAACCCTCTTAGTCGCTTCCTACAACATGCAGGTACATATAACTTTGTTTAATATATAACAAAAATTAAAACATGTCGAAGAAAAATAAAACTAGCTTTCTGAGCATAAAAAAAAAACCGCACCCATACGAGGAAAAGTTGGCAGGAATAGTTGGATTCATATATCATTTCTCTAGGTATAAACATCCATTTTAGTCACTGAAGACCTAAGACCGCTTTCACACCATAGTGGCACGTCGCACGTGACATGCCACGTAGCACGCCAGTTGAAAACGAACATCCGGAAATAGATGAAACCTTTCGCACAGAAGTGGCGTGACACGTCCCATGCGTCACTTTCGACTAGGGTATTATTGCTTGATATCATAATTACAAATAATGTTGTTGTCATCATTATTATCACTAGATCGTAATAGATTCATAATTGAGAATTAAGCACAAAGTGTCTCTTGCATGTAATGAAAATCAATATTGTTCTTCTGTTTAACAAGTATTTGTTGAGCGTCTATTCATTACCTTCGGCAGGTGAAAAAAAATGAGTGACTGCGGTTGTGATTCTGGAAGTGGAGGAGGAGATACTGGTAATGACAGCGGCGGCTGCAACTACAACGAGGACTGTGAGAATAACTTTGAAAATGGCGACAATGGCGAATATTACACAGGTGACGTTTGCCATTCCAGCAGACCTTACAGACCTCCCAGAATGAAATACTCAACTAAGAACGGAAGCTACGGGAGTCTGGGAAAGGCTGGCAGATGCGCGGTGATTTCTATAGCCGCAGTGATCATTATTATAGTTTGGTTTATTTATAGGCGCTAAATCTACTGCTACTCAGCTATTAGAACGAGAATTAAATTTATGAATTGATTCTCTTCTAAATAGATGGAACGAAAAAAATGACACTGGCTCGTTGTTTCTCTCAATTTCATGAATGATTTTTCACTATGGATCACGATTTTTTAGTATTTAGCTCAGATTGCATGCTTACTTCCAATATATTTTAGGTAAAGATTGCCTTGCATTCACTGGCTTTGAGTTTTATCTAGATATTAGTCTTTCAATTGTATAATAAGCCTAATCAAAGTACTAATTACTTTATAGATAGCAATGTCTCATCCCCTAAGACACCTCGAGACTATTTCTTTTATTTACAAATCCAACTATGTGTTCTGTAAGAAATTTTACTTCCCAATATGAACGGGTCAATGGCCCGATTTCTTAAACAGTGAAAACCTAGGATACCATATTGTTAGTTAGCTAGACACACAAATGGATGTCATAAACGCATCTGACGCGGTTCTTTGTATGGCTAGGATCCCATGTGGGATCGTAGTCATACACAGAGCCGAGTCAGATGCGTTTATGAAATCCATTTGTGTGTGTCGAGCTAACTAACAATATGGTATCCTATGTTTTTACTGTTTAAGAAATCGGGTCATTGATTAATAACTAGGCTGATTCAAGCCATAGCAGATCTCCAGGCGAAGGAGATGTGTCTCAGGATAAGATGACATACAATATTACAACTATATCTGACATTAAATTTAGCGTAAAAAGAAAGGTATTACAGAGTTTGAAAAACTCAAGTACTGACTAGTCAGTATGTAAGAGAAGAAAATATATTTACTTGGAAATTGTGAATGGAATTAAGAAATGTCTATAGAAAAGGAAAAAGATTAGAGCAAAGGTTATGAAGAGAGCCTGGTCGCAGTGGATGAAGAATATTCGCGCTTTGGATGTTGATGGAAGGAGGGGAGCCTTCAGGTCGGCTGCTACAATATTTTGGGACAGTATACGCTTAATTTCCCAAATGCAGAGTTCTGCCATTTGGACACCTGTCCACAATTCGAAATAAGCATCTGTAGATGCCAGCAGCAACCACCTGGCAGGTAATAACCAGGTAATTACCACTGGGTTAGTCCAGAGCAATTACTCTCTGATATGCTGAACACTATGCTGGCAATATCTTTTCTCAAAACACACAAGTACTCAGGAACAGCTTACTAAATATTTTGTCCTGAAGCAGAGCTTATGTCAGAGTTACGGTGACGCTATTTTCACCTCCAAGTGTTAGAAATTTTATCATATCTCTTCTTAAATGCTTTAGATATAAGCCAAGAATGGATAATGAAAAATTTCATTAAGTACCTGGAAACAAAAAATCTTTTACATTCCAATACCCTAAAAATCAGTTACGAATCAATATTTGTAAATTCCCGTCTAAAAATGAGGAAAATGCAAAAGAAAGATGTAACACCAGCAACCAATACATATGCTTAAAGTTGGAAAACTCTCTATCTCACTACTCTATCGATGTCTGCATGATAAGTACACTCCATTAAGAAGTATTATGCCTAACAAATTTCTTAGGTGCTGCCTTTATGGACACTGATAGTTTTCGTAATTATACAGAGATGTCTGTAATGACGTCAGAACACCGAGTGGGAGGAGGTGATTACCTAATTGTGATTACCTAATTGTGCTTACGGGAAAGAGCCCAAAGCTCGTAACTTCCCGCCTCCTGATCGGTTCCATATTGTACTTAGTGATACTTATCATACTTGTCCTTAAAACTATGGATTGAGTTAGCATTAACTACCTCCTCGCTTAGCGAATTCCAATTATCAACTACTCTTACACTAAAAAAAAGTTCCTCCTTAAGGTCGCTACACACGATCAAGTAAACTTGACAAGTATGCTTGATCAAGTGACTTGTTCAAGCAAACTGGACCGTCTGTATGGTGAGACTTGATCAAGTATTAGACTTGACAAGTCGCTTGAGGCATGATTGAATTTGAATCATGTCGTCAAGTCAAGTCTTGACTTGTTCAAGTCAACTGGACCGTGTGTACCAAAGACTTGATCAACTCTCCAAGTTGACCGAAATTCGGTAACCTCTGTCAGCTCAGTAATATAAGTGAATACACATTAGATGTATGGGGCAGTAGTGAAACAGCATCTTTACAATCTCAAGCTGTGATAATGTTAATTATGTCTATTGGTAATAATGTCTATATGTTTTAATGCAACTTAATTATGAATTATTTGGTGTAGTGTGTTCGCGTGTGTGTACGAGTATCTGCGCGAGAGAGAGAGAGAGAGAGAGAGAGAGAGAGAGAGAGAGAGAGAGAGAGAGAGAGAGAGAGAGAGAGAGAGAGAGAGAGAGAGAGAGAGAGAGAGAATAGGTTCTCTTTTGTATGAGCTAAGCACTGATAAGCTGAGCTATGAAGAAATATATATATATATATATATATATATATATATATATATATATATATATATATATATATATATATATATATATATATATATAAATTATTTTTACCCCGACCGGGACTTGAACCTAGGATATATAAATACTGTGCCAAGACGCTACCAACTACACCACAGAAGGTCTAAAAGGGAAATAAACCTTACAGCTATATCTGCTATACTAGGAATGAACACATTCTATCTGAATGCCAATCTGTTCATATTACAGTTTCCCCCAACCTCGCTCGTGGCTTCGTTTTCGCATTTAATTCAAATCTCAGTCTCATTTTGAACCAACAATAATCAAATAAGAACATTACCATATGTGAAAACATGAATAATTTGTTTTAAGATAATATTGTAGTGGAGTAGAAGAAGCCATTTATGCATTTCATTTTCATCCAATTTTATTTTTAAAGTTTCGTCTTAACATTGGGTCATTATCAAAATATCTATATGGAGAAATCAACATGGTTAACAAAACAATATAAAGTTTAGAAAGTAATACAAATAATACATAAACTGAACAACTGAGTTAAAATAAATAACAAATAGACTAGACCATACTAGACAGTGAGACAGAGTGACTGATAACCTCTCAGATTGCCCTGTAACTAGCTCTCAAAATAATTTGTGGCCAGACTCGCCAGGGGGAGACAATGTCGGAGCTAGTTTACTCTCAACAGTGCACATCACTGGCTAGAACTAGCCCAAAGGCGCTATCCTCTTCAGACCACTAACATGACCCTCTAGGCTCCAGGGTCTCCCTTTGAGTCATTTAAATCTTGTCATCACCAACTGTGTGATTATGTGACTATTTTCCTTCAGGGAAATCGTATTGCTACTGCTGAGCTAGGGAAAAGTTCTAATTTATTTTTCGTCGTCTGCACTCGACATTGTGATTTCAACTGAAGACTTGTCAAGCATACCTGACCGTGTGGAGGCGAAGGGAAATATCACAATACTTGATGAAATACTTGATCAAGCATACTTGTCAAGTTTACTTGATCGTGTGTAGCCCGCTTTAGATCCTGCTTCAAATTATGACCTCTAGTTTTAGTGCCAGCCATATTAAAATATCGATCCCTATCCACTCTATCATAACCATGAAGGAATTTAAAGACTTTCACCATATCCCCCCCTCAATCTTCTAGCTTCGAGTGATGGTAAGTCTAATTCCCTCAGCCTCTCATCATAACTGAGATTGCGCATTTCTGGCACCAGTTTCGTGCATGTCTTTGAACTTTTCCAAGCTTAACTACGTGCTTTTTCAAGTGCGGATTCCAAAAGGGGGCTGCATATTCAAGTTTTGGCCTCACATAGGTTACATATATATTTCTGGACATTTCCTTGTCCATGTGCCTTAAGGCACATAATAATAATAATAATAATAATAATAATAACAACAATAATAATAATAATAATAATAATAATAATAATAATAATAATAATAATAATAATAATAATAATAATAATAATAATAATAATAATAATAATAATAATAATAATAATAATAATAATAATAATAATAATAATTATATGCATTTCTGGAGACAAATCTGCCAGTATGTTTACTCCAAGATCTCTCTCATTCTCTGTCTCTTAAAGTTGTACTCCTGCCACCGAGTAGTCAAGCTTGAGCCTTCTTGCACTTGTTTGTACCCATTCTCATTACCTTACATTTTTAAGTAATTAATTTCATTTGCCACTTTTCTGACCACTCATGCAGACTATATAGGTGTTCCTGTTGGCATGAACTGTGGATTATAAGTGACCTGCTCCCACTCATAGAGGCAAATTGACAAAATTATTTTTTTTTTTTTTAACGTAAATGATGAAGTATCCAAATGAAAAAAACATAGCACTTAGGAATGTAAAAAAGCACATCAAGTGTTGCATAGTTTTATATATATATATATATATATATATATATATATATATATATATATATATATATATATATATATATATATATATATATATATATATATATATATATATATATATATATATATATATATATATATATATATATATATATATATATATATATATATATATATATATATATATATATATATATATATATATATATATATATATATATATAAAATGCCTTTTACAGGATAAACATGAATTTATGTTTGTAAAAGCTTATTACAATATTGTTGTCAGTTGTTTTATAAACTTTTTGAATAAATCTGTTTGCCATTCCCCAGTGTATTCATTATTTAACTTCCTTTATTCTGTTAATTGGAAATACATCACGAGTGATACATGTACATGAGAACACCCTTAAATTATTCATTAGAATTCAGAACTGATTTCCAAAATACCCAATGATCACTCTGAAATGGGGCCTTCGTGATATACCTTTTCAAATATATTGAGTTTGATATACCTTTTCAAAATATGATATTCAAATTTATATACCTTCTCAATATATGACTTTCAATGTAATATACTTTAAATATGATATCCAATTTAATATACTTTAAAATATGATATCCAATTTAATATACTTTCATGAAAATATGATATTCAATTTGACATAACTTCTCAAAATATGACCATTGAGATACCCTCTCAAAATATGACTTTAAAATGCAGTATTTAAATCATAGTCTAAGGAATCTATTTACTGATTGGCTATATCTCTATCATAAACTATAGTCTGACATAGCCGAGAAGAAATATTCAAATATCTATAATGGATTCATTCTCTTCTAGATAAAATAATAAAGAATTTAGTTTGCAAGCTCTTTTTACAGTCAAGAAATTAATTTAGATTATATATATTAACATGAGAAAACTGCTCTCATTGCACACAATGAGAATCAGTGTACAGTAATATGATTTAAAACTTGCAAATAATCAAATTAATTACCAACCTCTCCAATCCATTCCCTTATCCAGTGTAGTAGCCCCCCAAGACAAACAGGAAATATCCAAGGTGAAATTACATATGCCCTACCATCAAGTACATTAACATAAAAAGTACACTGATGTACACATACTGTATTTGTTGTCATTGGCATTCATGCCCTTTTTCAACAGTAATCTACTGTTAGAATAATTTAATTCCTCATTCGCAAAGATAGATTTTTCATCTCATAAGGTAATGCAAGAAAAGTCACCGTGGCTCAGGCGGTAGCGTCCGCGACTTTGAGGCGTCAGGTCGAGGGTTCGCGCCCCGTCACGGTCTGAGGTTAGCAAGGGCATGCACTCATGGTAACGATTACATCTGCCAAAACAAGTCCTTCGCAAGAAAGCAACCGTCCTAGCCCTTGGTAGAAAAGGGAGTCCGTGACGTAAAACACGCTTTAAGGTAATGCAAGAAAACTTATCAACAATTCTCACTTTTTATTTTTTTTTAGCCTTCTGCGATTTTGTTCTGTTTCGGGTTTACGTCACGGACTCCCTTTTCTACCAAGGGCCAGGACGGTTGCCTTCTTGCGAAGGACTTGTTTTTGGCAGATGTAATCGTTACCCTGAGTGCATGCCCTTTCTAACCTCAGACCGTGAAAAACTCCTCGAGGGTTTTGTCCAAGCGTCAAATAATAAGTTACAAAATTTCATGTTTTATTATTCTTACGTTTCCTGTATTATTTTTCATTTTGTATTTTACAGTAAGGCAGATATATTGGGTCCTAATAGAAAAAACAACAACATATGATACATCACATGTTTATTATCAATACATGTAATCTGAGAATCTAGTTTTGATAGATATATTCTACTGATAAAGGAAAAACAAATGTGGAAATTGGAGGTTCCTCTGTCATTCACTGCAACAAGGAATCTAAGGAATTTTTCGGAGATTTTCTCTCGGTGCTGCAGTGCAATATAAACAAAGGTATATTACTAAGTGGTTGATATTATATATCATTTCTTTGGACGCAAAAATCCATTTTAGACAGAAAACATGATCGTCTATATATATATATATATATATATATATATATATATATATATATATAATATATATATATATATATATATATATATATATATATATATATATATATCTTTTTTTTGCGGGGTGGATGACTAAATATAAAAATAAAATTAAAACTTATAACATGAACTTGCACGCTATGTATATATATGGCGACACGAGCAATTAAAACCTGGTATTTCTATATTCAAAAGGCAACAGTTATTGAAATATGAAATATGAATGAATGAATTCTCTTCTAGATAAAATAACATAGAACTTAGTTTGCAAGCTCTTTTTACAGTCAAGAAATTAATATAGTTTATATATATTAACATGAGAAAACTGCTCTCATTGCACACAATGAGAATCACTGTACATTAATATGATTTAAAACTTGCAAATAATCAAATTAATTCCACAATATATACATATATATATATATATATATATATATATATATATATATATATATATATATATATATATATATATATATATATATATATATATGTATGTGTGTGTGTGTGTGTGTGTGTGTGTGTGTGTGTGTGTGTGTGTGTGTGTGTGTGTGTGATTACACAATTGTGATTACCTAATTGTGCTTAAGGGAAAGAGCCCCTCGTACATTCCCGTCTCCTGATAGGTTCCATTTTCTATTTAGTGATACTTATCATACCTGTCCTAAAAACTATGGATTGAGTTAGCATTAACTATCTTCTCGTTTAGCGAATTCAAATTATCAACTACTTTTACACTGAAAAAGTACTTCCTTACATCCTGCAAAGAAGTTTTCTTACGAAGCTTCAAACTATGACCTCTATTTCTAGAGCCAGCCATATCAAAATATCCATCCCTATCCACTCTATCATAACCATGAAGGAATTTAAAGACTGTCACCATATCCCCCCTCATTCTTCTATCTTCGAGTGATGGTAAGTCTAATTCCCTCAGCCTCTCATCATAACTGAGATTGCGTATATCTGGCACCAGTTTCGTGGCATGTCTTTGAACTTTTTCAAGCTTAGCTATGTGCTTTTTCAAGTGTGGATTCCAAAAGGGGGCTACATATTCAAGTTTTGGCCTCACATAGGTGTGTGATTACCTAATTGTGTGTGATTACCTAATTGTGATTACCTAATTGTGTTTACGGGAAAGAGCCCAAAGCTCGTATCTTCCCGTCTCCTGATTGGTTCGTGTGTGTGTGTGTGTGTGTGTGTGTGTGTGTGTGTGTGTGTGTGTGTGATTACCTAATTGTGGTTACCTAATTGTGTTTACGGGAAAGAGCCCAAAGCTCGTATCTTCCCGTCTCCTGATCGCTTCCATTTTATACTTAGTGATACTTATCATACCTGTCCTTAAAACTATGGATTGAGATAGCATTAACTACCTCCTCGCTTAGCGAATTCAAATTATCAACTACTTTTACACTGAAAAAGTATTTCCTTACATCCTGCAAAGAAGTTTTCTTACGAAGCTTCAAACTATGACCTCTGGTTCTAGAGCCAGCCATATCAAAATATCCATCCCTATCCCCTCTATCATAACCATGAAGGAATTTAAAGACTGTCACCATATCCCCCCTCACTCTTCTAGCTTCGAGTGATGGTAAGTCTAATTCCCTCAGCCTCTCATCATAACTGAGATTGCGTATTTCTGGCTCCAGTTTCGTGGCATGTCTTTGAACTTTTTCAAGCTTAGCTATGTGCTTTTTCAAGTGCGGATTCCAAAAGGGGGCTGCATATTCGAGTTTTGGCCTCACATAGGTTACATAAATATTTCTGAACATTTCCTTGTCCATGTGCCTGAAAGCTACCCTTACATTTGATAAGAATGCATATGCTGCCCTTACTATGCCATTTATATGTATTTCTGGAGACAAATCTGCCATTATGTTTACTCCTAGATCTCTCTCATTTTCTGTCTCTTGAAGTTGTACTCCAGCCACAGAGTAGTCAAGCTTGGGCCTTCTTGCACTTGTACCCATTCTCATTACCTTACATTTTGAAGTATTGAATTTCATTAGCCACTTTTCTGACCACTCATGCAGATTATTTAGATCTTCCTGAAGTTCTCTACCATTGTTCTCGTTTTTTTACTTTCTTCACAATCTTTGCATCATCTGCAAACATATTCATGAATGAATTTACAGACTCTGGTAGGTCATTTACATATACAAGGAACAAAAGTGGCCGTAAAACTGAACCCTGTGGAACTCCACTACTAACTCTTCTCCATTCAGACACTGAGTGTCTTACTCTAACCCTCTGTTCCCTTCCTTCTAAGTAAGTTTTTATCCATTCTAAAACATTTCCACCTATTCTAGCCATTGATTGCAGCTTCCTAATAAATCTCCCATGTGGAACAGTGTCAAACGCTTTCTAGAAGTCTAGGAATATGCAATCTGCCCAGCCCTCTCCTTCCTGTAAGATTTGGCTTACCTCATCATAAAATTCTAATAACTTTGTTACTGTTGATCTACCTTCTCTGAAGCCATGTTGCCTCACTGACAAAAAGTTGAAGGATTCCAAGTGAAGAGAGATATGTTTCCTTAGTAGTTTCTCCATAACTTTGCAAACTATGCTGGTCAAGGAAACTGGTCTATAGTTCAGAGCCGTATCCCTCCTTCCCTTTTTGAAGATAGGTATCACATTTGCTTGTTTCCAGCATCTTGGAATCTCCCCTGACTCCAGTGACTTTTTAAATATGATACTTAGTGCCACTGATATTGTGTTTGCGCATTTTTTAAGCACATGAGGGGATATGTCATCAGGACCTGTAGCTTTATGAACATCTAAATCCATCAGCGCTTTGCATGCCTCTGTGGCTGTAAGGTTGATGTTCTCTAATACCGGCCCTTGAGCTTCTATCACTGCAATCTGTGGGGGTGGGGTATTTTCTACTGTAAATACTGACTGAAACTCCTTATTCAATTATTTGCAGATCTCTTCCTCCGTCTCAGTGATGCTTCCATCCGCTCTCTTTAGCCTTAAAACCTGTTCTTTTACCTTCAGTTTTCCTCTGATAAAGCTGTGGAAAAGCTTGGTATTTTCTTTAGCCTTCCTGGTGATGTCCCTCTCATAGTCTCTCTCTGCCTCTCTCCTTTTACTTAGGTAGTGTGTGTGTTTGTGTGCGATTACCTAATTGTGTGTGTGTGTGTGTGTGTGTGTGTGATTACCTAATTGTGATTACCTAATTTTGTTTACGGGAAAGAGCCCAAAGCTCGTATCTTCCGGTCTCCTGATCGGTTCTATTTTATACTTAGTGATACTTATCATACCTGTCCTTAAAACTATGGATTGAGATAGCATTAACTACCTCCTCGCTTAGCGAATTCCAATTATCAACTACTCTTACACTGAAAAAGTATTTCCTTACATCCTGCGAAGAAGTTTGAAGATAGGTATCACATTTGCTTGTTTCCAGTATCTTGGAATCTCCCCTGACTCCAGTGTGTGTGTGTGTGTGTGTGTGATTACCTAATTGTGATTACCTAATTGTGTTTACGGGAAAGAGCCCAAAGCTCGTATCTTCCCGTCTCCTGATCGCTTCCATTTTATACTTAGTGATACTTATTATACCTGTCCTTAAAACTATGGATTGAGATAGCATTAACTACCTCCTCGCTTAGCGAATTCCAATTATCAACTACTCTTACACTGAAAAAGTATTTCCTTACATCCTGCGAAGAAGTTTTCTTACGAAGCTTCAAACTATGACCTCTAGTTCTAGAGCCAGCCATATCAAAATATCGATCCCTAGACACTCTGTCATAACCATGAAGGAATTTAAAGACTGTCACCATATCCCCCCTCACTCTTCTAGCTTCGAGTGATGGTAAGTCTAATTCCCTCAGCCTCTCATCATAACTGAGATTGCGTATTTCTGGCACCAGTTTCGTGGCATGTCTTTGAACTTTTTCAAGCTTAGCTATGTGCTTTTTCAAGTGCGGATTCCAAAAGGGGGCTGCATATTCGAGTTTTGGCCTCACATAGGTTACATAAATATTTCTGAATATTTCCTTGTCCATGTGCCTGAAGGCTACCCTTACATTTGATAAGAATGCATATGCTGCCCTTACTATGCCCTTACTATGTGTGTGATTACCTAATTGTGATTACCTAATTGTGTTTACGGGAAAGAGCCCAAAGCTCGTATCTTCCCGTTTCCTCATCGGTTCCATTTTAGACTTAGTGATACTTATCGTACCTGTCCTTAAAACTATGGATTGAGATAGCATTAACTACCTCCTCGCTTAGCGAATTCCAATTATCAACTACTCTTACACTGAAAAAGTATTTCCTTACATCCTTCAAACAAGTTTTCTTACGAAGCTTCAAACTATGACCTCTAGTTCTAGAGCCAGCCATATCGAAATATCGATCCCTATCCACTCTATCATAACCATGAAGGAATTTAAAGACTGTCACCATATCCCCCCTTACTCTTCTAGCTTCGAGTGATGGCAAGTCTAATTCCCTCAGCCTCTCATTATAACCGAGATTGCGTATTTCTGGCACCAGTTTCGTGGCATGTCTTTGAACTTTTTCAAGCTTAGCTATGTGCTTTTTCAAGTGCGGATTCCAAAAGGGGGCTGCATATTCGAGTTTTGGCCTCACATAGGTTACATAAATATTTCTGAACATTTCCTTGTCCATGTGCCTGAAGGCTACCCTTACATTTGATAAGAATGCATATGCTGCCCTTACTACGCCATTTATATGTATTTCTGGAGACAAATCTGCCAGTATGTTTACTCCTAGATCTCTCTCATTTTCTGTCTCTTGAAGTTGTACTCCAGCCACCGAGTAGTCAAGCTTGGGCCTTCTTGCACTTGTACCCATTCTCATTACCTTACATTTTGAAGTATTGAATTTCATTAGCCACTTTTCTGACCACTCATGCAGATTATTTAGATCTTCCTGAAGTTCTCTACCATTGTTCTCGTTTTTTACTTTCTTCACAATCTTTGCATCATCTGCAAACATATTCATGAATGAATTTACAGACTCTGGTAGGTCATTTACATATACAAGGAACAAAAGTGGCCCTAAAACTGAACCCTGTGGAACTCCACTACTAACTCTCCTCCATCAGACACTGAGTGTCTTACTCTAACCCTCTGTTCCCTTCCTTCTAAGTAAGTTTTTATCCATTCCAAGACATTTCCACCTATTCTAGCCATTGATTGCAGCTTCCTAATAAGTCTCCCATGTGGAACAGTGTCAAACGCTTTCTGGAAGTCTAGGAATATGCAATCTGCCCAGCCCTCTCTTTCCTGTAAGATTTGGCTTCCCTCATCATAAAATTCTAATAAGTTTGTAACTGTTGATCTTCCTTCTCTGAAGCCATGTTGCCTCACTGACAAAAAGTTGAAGGATTCCATGTGAAGAGAGATATGTTTCCTTAGTAGTTTCTCCATAAGTTTGCAAACTATGCTGGTCAAGGAAACTGGTCTATAGTTCAGAGCCGTATCCCTCCTTCCCTTTTTGAAGATAGGTATCACATTTGCTTGTTTCCAGCATCTTGGAATCTCCCCCGACTCCAGTGACTCCTTAAATATGATACTTAGTGCCACTGATATTGTGTTTGCGCATTTTTTAAGCACATGAGGGGATATGTCATCAGGACCTGTAGCTTTATGAACATCTAAATCCATCAGTGCTTTGCATACCTCTGTGGCTGTAAGGTTGATGTTCTCTAATACCGGCCCTTGAGCTTCTATCACTGCAATCTGTGGGGGTGGGGTATTTTCTACTGTAAATACTGACTGAAACTCCTTGTTCAATTCTTTGCAGATCTCTTCGTCCGTCTCAGTGATGCTTCCATCCGCTCTCTTTAGCCTTAAAACCTGTTCTTTTACCTTCAGTTTTCCTCTGATAAAGCTGTGGAAAAGCTTGGGATTTTCTTTAGCCTTCCTGGTGATGTCCCTCTCATAATCTCTCTCTGCCTCTCTCCTTTTACTTAGGTAGTCATTTCTTGCTCTTTTGTAGGTTTGCCAGGCATTTATGTTTTTTCTCCTCCTATACCTTTTCCAGCATTTGTCTCTCCACTCCTTAGCTCTTTTACACCCATTATCGAACCATTTCTCTCTGGCATGAATTACACCTACTTTGGTGACAGGTATGCAGCAATCTACTATCTTCCCATATTTCTCACAAAAGATGTCATACATTTCTTGTACAGGTTTGTTGTAAAATAAGGTTCTCCAGTCAATAACTGCAAAAAGCTCATTCATTTTGATGTAATCTCCTTTCCGATAGTTCCTCCTCATGTCCTCAGTGCCTCTACTCTCAGGAAGAATATCTTCAATGATATACTCCATCAACAACACACAGTGGTCACTCTTTCCAATTGGTGGTTCATACTCAATATTTTCAATATCCAACACATTATTTGTGAACACTAGATCAAGTAGTGATGGCTCATCCCCACCCCTGGCTCTTGTTGGTTCCATTACATGTTGGTGTAGGAAATTCCCTTGTACGCAATCTAGGAATCTTGCCCCAAATGAGTCCTCACCACTGTGTGGGTCAAGATTTATCCAATCTATCTCTTTATGATTAAAGTCTCCCATAATCAAAATCCTACATTTTTTCTCCCGTGCCATGTTAACAACTGAGTTTATGACTTCAATAGTACCTATATGACTTTCCTCATAAATTTCAAGCCTATTTTGGTTCCTTGGTGGGTTGTATACAACAGTTATTATAATGCTCTCTGACCCAGTATTTATGCGAGCAACAAGAAATTCCCTGAACTCACTTTCTATAGCCAAGTTTATTTCTTCAACTTGAATCCTCTCACTTATGAGCAGTGCTATCCCTCCACCAGTCCCTGTGATTACCTAATTGTGATTACCTAATTGTGTTTACGGGAAAGAGCCCAAAGCTCGTATCTTCCCGTCTCCTGATCGGTTCCATTTTTAGACTTAGTGATACTTATCGTACCTGTCCTTAAAACTATGGATTGAGATAGCATTAACTACCTCCTCGCTTAGCGAATTCCAATTATCAACTACTCTTACACTGAAAAAGTATTTCCTTACATCCTGCAAACAAGTTTTCTTACGAAGCTTCAAACTATGACCTCTAGTTCTAGAGCCAGCCATATCGAAATATCGATCCCTATCCACTCTATCATAACCATGAAGGAATTTAAAGACTGTCACCATATCCCCCCTTACTCTTCTAGCTTCGAGTGATGGCAAGTCTAATTCCCTCAGCCTCTCATCATAACCGAGATTGCATATTTCTGGCACCAGTTTCGTGGCATGTCTTTGAACTTTTTCAAGCTTAGCTATGTGCTTTTTCAAGTGCGGATTCCAAAAGGGGGCTGCATATTCGAGTTTTGGCCTCACATAGGTTACATAAATATTTCTGAACATTTCCTTGTCCATGTGCCTGAAGGCTACCCTTACATTTGATAAGAATGCATATGCTGCCCTTACTACGCCATTTATATGTATTTCTGGAGACAAATCTGCCAGTATGTTTACTCCTAGATCTCTCTCATTTTCTGTCTCTTGAAGTTGTACTCCAGCCACCGAGTAGTCAAGCTTGGGCCTTCTTGCACTTGTACCCATTCTCATTACCTTACATTTTGAGGTATTGAATTCCATTAGCCACTTTTCTGTGTGTGTGTGTGTGTGTGTGTGTGTGTGTGTGTGTGTGTGTGTGTGTGTGTGTGTGTGATTACCTAATTGTGATTACCTAATTGTGTTTACGGGAAAGAGCCCAAAGCTCGTATCTTCCCGTCTCCTGATCGGTTCCATTTTTAGACTTAGTGATACTTATCATACCTGTCCTTAAAACTATGGATTGAGATAGCATTAACTACCTGTGTGTGTGTGTGTGTGTGTGTGTGTGTGTGTGTGTGTGTGTGTGTGTGTGTGTGATTCTATTTCACGAGAAACACATGAATAGTGTAAATGTGTGAATGGTTATGGCTACGTAAGGAAATAAAACAAAAATTTGAGATCCTTAGTACATAGTACTTTCAAGTTTATTACTTATCCTAAGAGAATAATACACTTGAAAGTACTATGCACTAAGGATCTCAAAATTTCTTTCGATTTCCTAGGAAATAAGCAAATGTGATACCTATCTTCAAAAAGGGAAGGAGGGATACGGCTCTGAACTATAGACCAGTTTCCTTGACCAGCATAGTTTACAAAGTTATGGAGAAACTACTAAGGAAACATATCTCTCTTCACCTAAAATCCTTCAAGTTTTTGTCAGTGAGGCAACATGGTTTCAGAGAAGGTAGATCAACAGTAACAAACTTATTAGAATTTTATGATGAGGTAAGCCGAATCTTACAGGAATGAGAGGGCTGGGCAGATTGCATATTCCTAGACTTCCAGAAAGCGTTTGACACTGTTCCACATGGGAGACTTATTAGGAAGCTGCAAGCAATGGCTACAATAGGTGGAAATGTCTTGGAATGGATAAAAACTTACTTAGAAGGAAGGGAACAGAGGGTTAGAGTAAGACACTCAGTATCTGAATGGAGAAGAGTTAGTAGTGGAGTTCCACAGGGTTCAGTTTTAGGGTCACTTTTGTTCCTTGTATATGTAAATGACCTACCAGAGTCTGTAAATTCATTCATGAATATGTTTGCAGATGATGCAAAGATTGTGAAGAAAGTAAAAAACGAGAACAATGGTAGAGAACTTCAGGAAGATCTAAATACTCTGCATGAGTGGTCAGAAAAGTGGCTAATGAAATTCAATACTTCAAAATGTAAGGTAATGAGAATGGGTACAAGTGCAAGAAGGCCCAAGCTTGACTACTCGGTGGCTGGAGTACAACTTCAAGAGACAGAAAATGAGAGAGATCTAGGAGTAAACATACTGGCAGATTTGTCTCCAGAAATACATATAAATGGCATAGTAAGGGCAGCATATGATTTCTTATCAAATGTAAGGGTAGCCTTCTGGCACATGGACAAGGAAATGTTCAGAAATATTTATATACCCTATGTGAGGCCAAAACTCGAATATGCAGCCCCCTTTTGGAATCCGCATTTGAAAAAGCACATAGCTAAGCTTGAAAAAGTTCAAAGACATACCACGAAACTGGAGCCAGAAATACGCAATCTCAGTTATAATGAGAGGCTGAGGGAATTAGACTTACCATCACTCGCAGCTAGAAGATTGAGGGGGGATTTGGTGACAGTCTTTAAATTCCTTCATGGTTATGATAGAGTGGATAGGGATGGATATTTTTATATGGCTGGCTATAGAACTAGAAGTCTTAGTTTGAAAGCTTCTTAAGAAAACTTCTTTGCAGGATGTAAGGAAATACTTTTTCAGTGTAAAAGTAGTTGATAATTGGAATTCGCTAAGCGAGGAGGTGGTTAATGCTATCTTAATCCATAGTTTTAAGGACAGGTATGATAAGTATCACTAAGTAGAAAATGGAACTGATCAGGAGACGGGAAGATACGAGCTTTGGGCTCTTTCCCGTAAACACAATTAGGTAATCACACACTCGGTACTTTTTTTTTAGTGTAAGAGAAGTTGATAATTGGAATTTGCTAAGCGAGGAGGGAGTTAATGCTAACTCAATCCATAGTGTTAAGGAGAAGTATGATAAGTATCACTAAGTACAAAATGGAACAGATCAGGAGACGGGAAGTTACGAGCTTGGGGCTCTTTCCCGTAAGCACAATTAGGGAATTACACACACACACACACACTAACTAGAGGTCATAGTTTGAAGCTTCGTAAGAAAACTTCTTTGCAGGATGTAAGGAAGTACTTTTATTTAGTGTACGAGTAGTTGATGATTGGAGTTCGCTAAGCGACGAGGTAGTTAATACTAACTCAGTCCATAGTTTTAAGGACAAGTATGATAAGTACCACTAATTTATTTAATTATTTATTCATGGCCCGTCCTGGTATCGCAATCATGAAATAAAAAACGTACAAAATGGAACCGACCAGGAGACGGGATATTACGAGCTTGGGGCTCTTTCCCGTAAGTACAATTAATTAATTACAATTAGGTAATTACACACGTGTGTGTGTGTATATATATATATATATATATATATATATATATATATATATATATATATATATATATTATATATATATATATATATATATATATATATATATATATATATATATATATATATATATATATGAGGCCTTATGGCTCACAAAATTTTAAGCATTATTTGTTAAAAACAATGAAATTTCACAGTAACCACAAATATAATTTTCACTTTATTGACATTTTGTTATTGGAATATTCAACGAGGCCAATGTTAGATTTTTTTGCAAGATGCATTCATAATTTATTGAAATCATTCGTCCAAGGTTATATCAAAGAAATAATCAATAAAGATATAGAAATTAAAGATTCTCCGTCTTTTTTTTTATTTATCGTTGAGATCATTTTTATCATTGAGATCACCATACTGATTTGAATTTGTCGTAATAACAAGAAAATATATTTCGGAGTAAGCATGATGATCTCCATATAGCAAATTCATGGGCTAACTAGGGTTATCTGTCTCCATTTCTCCCCCTTACTTAATCAGAGAATTTTATTGACAGAAAAAAATAAAATAAAATTGTTTACACCATGATCATCTGGACTGCACAAACTGACGCCGTTTCCTGGTCAGCGACAGCTGTTTTAGCCAGTCCCGAAAGCAGGGATGTCTTCTTTTTACGCCAAAGTTGTCCATCCCCAAAAGCAGGGACGTCTTCTTTTTGCGCCAAAGTTGTCTGAATGAACAGGAGGCAAGACTTGAAGAACACAGCCTTCCTTAAATCCCACTTGGTGACAGTATATGAGGCATTTTTATCAAGGATATTTTCTTACAGAAGGGAATTCACTACCTCCTACCAAGAACTAAAGTTAATGTTACGATCACTACAATAAATAGGATGACAAAGGCACAGCACAGAAATGTTTGTTTGCGGGTGCGTCCTGTACCTCTGTCAGGGCCCACACCAGAATGCATGGCGGTCCCACTGTGGAAAGGACGTCCATTTTCCATGGTGAAAACATCACCTCTGTGGCTATAGTGACTCGTATCACAGTCAAAACCTCCTCCAGAAAAACCGCTGCCTCCTCCCCCTCCACCAGAATGGCATCCACTGTCTCCTCCCCCTCCTCCTCCTCCTCCTCCCCCTCCTGAGTCGCAGTTGTCACTCATTCTGGTAAGTTACAAATAAAAAAAAAAAACGTGAATTAAGTACAATAAATGTCATAAACAAAACAAAAAAATCTTATATATATATAAATATATATATATATATATATATATATATATATATATATATATATATATATATATATATATATATATATATATATATATATATATATATATATATATATATATATATATATATATATGCAATGAGAGTAATCCCTCTTGATAGTGGTTGGCCAAGTCAAAGCATACGTCCAATCACTAGACAACCAAATCACACTTCTTTAGCCTCTGCGGTCTTTGAAGATAATGGCTTACCACGGGGTCCCTCCCCCACAATACTTCTTGGGTCATCCACAGTGTAAGTGGGAAAAACTTAATAACAATAATAATAATAATAATAATAATAATAATAATAATAATAATAATAATAATAATAATAATAATAATAATAATAATAATAATAAAAATAATAATAATAATAATAAATTATTATTATTATTAATATTATTATTATTATTATTATTATTATTATTATTATTATTATTATTATTATTGTTATTATTATTATTATTATCGCTACCTTCATCAACAACGAATAACAGAGAACTGTGAATACATTACATCTCACCTAAAGCTGTCACGCCACACTAAATCAAGATTAAAAAACAGAGTTACAACTTTACCCAGTGATACTCTTTGACGTCATCAGACTTCTCACTTATCGTGTCGGATTTTCCCGTTGTAAAATGTTGATTAAACGGCGTTTCCTGTTAACATACATTTGATGACAGATAAACCCGTTCACACCTCAGAGCTCTTTAATACCAGCTTACAATGTATTACAAACTCATATGCATTATTTATTTTCTTTAATTCCTCTTTCTAATTATCTACTCCATGAAATAAAGCTGAATATTTATAAGTTGATTCGGTACTTATCTTTTTATGCAAGACTTAGTTTTATTAATACGAAATACCATGAATATCATTTACGTTTTATGTGTTTCATTATGGAGTTAGGCACGGGTGTGGCTGGGGAATAAATTCACATTTATAGTGAGCTCGATTTGCAGGTCTGTCAGCTCTCTAGTCGAGTATTTTTATCCACTTGAAGAAATATCAATGGGACATACAGACAGACATCATGTACACACTGTACTTTATTGTAATACATATCATACCTTCAAAATTTATAATATGAATTAAGTCCATGGCTATAACAAGCATTCAACAGAAAGGTGAGGTACGCGTATGTTACTTCAGCAGAATAAATTAATAATAAAGTACAGATGAGTAACTGAGGAACACCTGGCCCTGATTTGTACACCATTGAAAATTTAGTCCCATTTGAACATGGTAGTTCATAATTTTTTTTTTATACCTCAGTATCACGCATTGAAACTGGTGTAATGAGAAAAAATATCCAATGTACATGTATAAATGAATAACGATAGGAAAATATATAATATTCAGTAAAATGTATTACTTGATGCATTCCTTTAGCAATACTAATATTTAATCCAATTCAGAGATTCTTGTTAACTAATGAAATATTACTTCTATATTTTGTTTTCTTATCAAAATTACAGGAAAAGAGCTCCTTACCAGAGCCATGAAAATATACTCTAGTGCTATCATAACAGATCTCACCTCTTTCCATACAATACAGTGAATTTCCTCGTCCTCATGTCGACGATGTTTAAAGGATAATTTCTGTCTGTTGTCTCCTAGCCCCTACCAACTCCATATTCATAATGAATAACCAATGAAATTACAAAATGATCATGAGGTCAATGAACATGCATTAGTATACATATGCCATGTCTGTAATTCTGTTAAAAAGATAAAAATTTAATTGACTGGTTTTTCAAACTCCACATATAAGGAATAAAAGTACAACTTATCATTAAGGCCAAAGGTGTTCAGTAATTTATTAAGATATGACCTTTGACACAATCTTAATATTTGTCTCAACCTGCACTGCAGTCAACATTAAATCCAATATTTAACTAATGCAATAAACACCATTTCAAAATTCAAAAATTAAGAGAAATGACGATCTGTCACTGAAAGTGACTATGACATAGGAGCAGCAACCCAGAAATCAGTTCTTAATGACAATATACTCCTCATCCGTACCTGGATTACAGGAAAATCAGTTTTCTGGAGGGAATTAAAAGTAATTATATTATGCTGTATATCAAGCGAAAAGGAGAATAGTAAGGCAGAGTTCACGCAAACAGTAGAAGAAAAGCCTCACCACAATTTTTCTTTTAATGAATAGCATGATATTTCATCCATTAATTTGTACACCAAGATAATGATGCTGATTGCCCAACAGAACACCCTACTATAAAAAAGTAGTAGTCACCTTGGCAACATGCAAAACAATACACGCTAAACATTTATCCCTTTTCTCAGGAACACTATCTAAATTTTTGGTTCGAACTGCTATAGAGTTTTACCTCTCAGTGTTTTTGTAAGTTCCTTACGAGCACTAACTATAAGCATTCGTATTTGCAAAATTTGTCCTAGGATTTTATCTCAATTCAGTTCCAAGTTCATTCCTCCTTGTTAAAATGGAACACTGTGATAAAAAATGTGTTCTCTTGTATACAACAGGACTAATTTCAATATGAAGACACTCGATGGTGTCACTATTTCATTACTACAGAACCACTCCATGAAAAGATACAGTTCATAAGAACTGTGTTCTCTTGTATACAACAGGACTAATTTCAATATGAAGACACTGGATGGTTTTACTATTTCATTACTAAAGAACCACTCCATCAACAGATACAGTTCATAAGTGAAGATATAATATTGGTGATGTCTGATAAATGGGAAAATTAATCATCTCATTACGTTCATACTACCTCGTGCTTGCAGAAAAACAATAAAATTTGTGGATACTTTTATTAGTCAACGAAGTCCTTAAATAATATTCAGTACATATTAAGTAAATGAAACAACTACTTCATAACTAGCTTCAAGTTATCACAGGGAAACACAAACATGGAGCCTTAACAGGAAAGCAAGTACAGAAGACGTCAAAAATACAATCACATACTTTATCAAATTAAAAATAGAATCCATATATCAAATATACTATCTTCAAACATCCCAATATTTCAGACAACCTCTTTCCACACTTTATTTTCATATCCATTTATCACCAACTCCTAATTTTGATGATGTTTGTTGCTCCAAAAACAATATACTCTATAATTAAATTTAATGCCAATCACATCCAAACATTTCACATGAATATCAAAGCATTGTGTATATTTTACACCATCCTGATAATACAAAAAGATCAATGAAAACTAAATGCTCATGCAGTATAATGAAATAATTAAAAGGCCAATGCAGTCTAATAATGTTATTCTAAACATTAAAATTCCCAATCATTTCTGCAAGAGTGATTTATTTGTTCATTATTTAGCTGCTGTTTTGTATTAACTCATGATTCAAATCGGCTATAAAAAAAAAAAAAAAAAAAAAAAAAAAAACCTCATTGATGATGTCTATTATCCTACAAACGGGAAGATACATCTAAGGATATGACTAAGCTATACAAATACACAGATTAATGATTACCAGACTATTTAATAAATTACACAGCCAGATTTTTTACATATAAATTTCTTACATCTTCATTCTCATTCCAATGGTAAGAAATGTCCTAAATTAAGGTCAAACATTTCTAATTATTTTTTCTTCAGTTCATCCGATTTCAATTTCAACCTTCTACAAATCTGAGTACCTAATATACAATAGGACTTGATGTATACACTGAGGTACTTTCAAGGAAATACAAGTTCGTGGAGAGATACATGATTATACAAATGAATACAATACATTAGGAGTATATATATATATATATATATATATATATATATATATATATATATATATATATATATATATATATATATATATATATATATATATATATATATATATATATATATATATATATATATATATATATATATATATATATATATATATATATATATATATATATATATATATATATATATATATATATATATATATATATATATATATATATATATATATATATATATATATATATATATATATATATATATAATATATATATATATATAATATATATATATATATATATATATATATATATATATATATATATATATATATATATATATATATATATATATATATATAATATATATATATATATAATATATATATATATATAATATATATATATATATATAATATATATATATATATATATATATATATATATATATAATATATATATATATATATATATATATATATATATATATATATATATATATATATATATATATATATATATATATATATCACAGAGTATATAATTTCAAAACCTACTGAAAAGTCAAACTAGGAAGAAACGAAAAAGAAAATGTAATTTTGAGAGTATTTACCAGCAAGAAATTCTCTCCATGCTTATAATAGACTATAAGTTTAAAACCTAAACTTATCTTGAAAGAATAATTTTTCCAATATATATATAAAAAAAAAAAAAAGATTCATCCCATCTTTCGAGTTAGAATTAATTAATATGCCTGATTCAGTTAAAAAAAAAACAAAAAAACTGCTATTGACTTAAGAGTACAGTATTTATTACATATATGATACTAACCATTGTTTTCCCAGTGAGAAACGTTATTTCTTTTTTATTTGATTCACACAAAGATATTTTCTAATAAATTAAAGAGTCGAACATTTACAAAAACTTTATGAAAGTCATAAACTAAAATAAAATTATGCTTTTCCTTTTTCGCATGTTCTGAAACCTAATAATAGTGTAAAATGTAAGGAAGTCCTTGGGATTCTACACTTGACAAAAACTCGGAACATTTGTTTATACAGTGGGACTTTTTTCTTTGATCATCTTAAGCAATTCTATGTAGATGTTCTACGATGCATTGTAAATATTCCAATATTCTCCTTTTTAAGAGCTACAAATTAATTCACTTCCTATCCTTTACAACTGATATTTCTCTTTTACAAAACTACCATAACTCAAAGAAAATCCTTATATCTCACACACTTCTAAATTCTCTCTAAATATATTCCTTCCCAAAGGATATATAGCTTATACCACTTAGCTATTCTACCCTTACCAGTGTTTTTCTAAACTTTCTTCACTTTATAAAAGGATCCAGTTTATTGAGATATTATCATTGTCAACCAGCAATTAAACAACTTCCACATTCATATTTACCTACAAGCTGTTAACCTCTCCTCCTCAGATTTTAATAGGAGATTGTGCTAACTTTCTTAATATACAATTTCCAAGGACTTTCATTTATTTTTCAGTGAAGCAATTGATAAGAAATGACTATTAAATCAGCAAATACACGTGTATTTCAACCCCAATCATATACAAAATTCAATAAATAAGAAGTTAGCAACGGTCTCTTTATTAAAAGTGTAATTAAGAGAGGGTTTTAATACTTCAGAAACCCTATTCATATTTAAACATAAGCGACAGTACTAATATTTCAGAAAAGACATGAATTAATCATCATATTTTTATAACCAAACACTCAAAATATAAACATAACATCAGGAGAAACAACCATGATATTTTTCTCAGTTGGAGTATGGATGCCTAACATCACATAAACAGAAGGGCATTACAGCATATATACTGAAACTGCTTCAGAAGTGCGAAGTTGCTCAAAATTTAACTGAAATCCCTGTTGGTGAGAATAAGAGGAGCCACCAAAGTCCACATGTAGAGTGCAAGGCAAATCCAACTGGACACAATCTGAAGGAAAATAGAGTTCTGTGAATACAAACTTGCAATAAATGTATATCTTGGATAATCAAATTCTGAGAGAAATATATTTGATGCCAGATAATGGAAAAACTCCCATTTTCATTACCTTTGGGATAACTGAATCTTTCTATTCAAGGAAGATTCTTTTATGCATAACAGAGAGCTAAAAGAGAATATGTATTTAGCAGGATATCATATCTTGCTGATGGGAGGAAGAAGAAGAAGAAGAAGAAGAAGAAGAAGAAGAAGGAGAAGGAGGAGGAGGAGGAGGAGGAGGAGGAGGAGGAGGAGGAGGAGGAGGAGGAGGAGGAGGAGGAGGAGGAGGAGGAGGAGGAGGAGGAGGAGGAGGAGGAGGAGGAGGAGGAGGAGGAGAAGAAGAAGAAAAAGAAGAAGAAGAAGAAGAAGAAGAAGAAGAAGAAGAAGAAGAAGAAGTAGTAGTAGTAGTAGTAGTAGTATACCCTATCCAACTTCACTCCTCCTATCAGCCATTCTGTGGCAAATAAATTTTGGGGATGACTGAGCTGTCCTCAATCCCTTTTAGCCACCTATTACAACACAAAGAGGTAAGATGAGTAATTGAGGTAAGAGTTGGTTTGTGGTGAATGCAACAACACAAAATATACTGTGATGGAAGTCTTTTTTTCGCATGAAGGAATACTAAGGATAAATCATGACAAAAGCTAAAAGTGATAAAACATCATATTTCCTTATAATTTTCATAAAGATGAATGCAACAATGAGTACTATGTAATTTCTTTTCTGTAGCCAACTTACTATATTTTATCAAATATACCTACAGTAAGGGGGGAAAAGGTACACCTCACTCATATTATCCATTTCACGGGTCTGTTTAAAAGGAACAGCGATGATGGCCAAGTGTGCTGAAACTCTATTTTGCCACTGTATGGCCTCATGTTGAAAAAAACAAATGCCTAATTGCACTCACCTTGACCTAAACAGAAGCTGCTGAAGCTGAGTTTCACCACTGCATGACCTCAAGTTCAAAACAAGAAATACCTAAATGCACTCACCTTGACCCAAACAGCAGCTAAGTTACTTGAGAGAGTGCTGAGGTCTGAGTTGGGTGTGAACCAGTTGGTAAGTGTCATCATAACATAGAGTGTGGCCAAGCCAAACATTGTATGGAAGAAAGACCAAGAATAAGCCACACCATCATCCTCATTGTCCCATACGTGATGTTCTCCACCAGTTTCTGGATCACCACCGGCACCTGCCATTGGAAAATACATTTGGATTGTATACTCATTTGCTATAGAGTAATACTTCTTTATTATCAGATGAAAAGGCAGGGTTCTTCGGTCTATATATACATAATAAATTTAATTGTTAAAATTACTTGAGTACGTAATAAAACAAGATTGCCTACGGGAGTAAAGATAAGCTCATCACCATACCCAAAACCCCAAGCCATGCGAAGAAATTACTCTTTTCTACAACACAACAATATCATTATTATAAAGTCTCAATATAAATTGATTATCACATCTTATATGCTTATGAGATTTATTATATCCATATAAGTACTACAAGTAAAAGAAAGACGAGTAAAAAGCATGTCTTTATACCAAAGCAGAGAAGCTTTTATCAAGCAAGATTTAACATCTTGACTTAAATTCTTAGACAAAGTGATTGAAATTAAATGAATATAACTTTATACAATTACAGTACACACTATTCGCTAGTATCAGTCACACATCAAAATACTGTACATAAAACTCCAAAAAAACACAAGCAGAATGCAAAATAATGAGGTTGGTTGTTAGTCACTGATGAATGTAATGCATGGGAGGAGGAGGAGAGGATAATTAAGCCTCATCACGATCCACAGCCAGTGGACAGGTGTGCCTATTTGCAAAAACTTGAACTAGTATATTCTTAACTCATTCCATCCCGAGCAATCTTTGTACCCTAAAGAATGCTAATTTTCTGCTGGACAAAATTTTAAGTTCCATCTCTTCCTAACTTTCTATAATATTTCTATGCAAATGCCTAGCAAACTTTCCCTAAATGCACTTTGTACCAATTTCTTATTATCCATATTATCCATCTATCCAAATTCAATGTCAAGTCAATGCTCCAAGTCTTCATTAGTCTCTGCTATTCTAATACAACTTTTTTATTCAATTACAGACATAAGTTTCTATGTTGACCCAAGCTCTCTCTTCCCTTGTTAATCCCAGCTTTTATGTGAGGACTTAAAGCATTTAATGACATTGCAAGACAACATGTTATATAAGAATTTGCATTAAAACAAGCCTACTTTTACAAAACATAACTTTCCTTGATGTCATGCTTTGGCAAATCACACTTCCCTACTAAAACCAAGGAAACTTACGCTATAAATCCTCACCACTAGTATCTCAAATTCCTACCTTTTAAGGCAAAACAAGTAACTATCATTTCATACATGCATTACCACAATTACATTTCTAAGCGTATTTATCACTCACTGACATTAACTAACTTATCTTTCTGAGCCCTTCATATCAGTAAACAAATCTTTCTATAAATTGCTTTCAAATTCCTAAACGAATAATTACAAAAGTTCAAAATTCAACAAAACTATTATGTCTCATACTTCTGTAACAGAAGGTACAGTCAAAACCGCAACAACAGAACAAAGGCAGAAGGACTTCCCACCAGAAATAATTCACATATAGTTAACTTTGGCAAGAAGCAGATGAGACGGATTGCCAGCACTTAATTCTCTGTTCCTTTCAGTCAACTCCAGTTATACAAAATTTCCTTGAGAAGTCCAATAATGTATAAATATTCAATACTAATATCTTTCTACTTGTGACACAATCCATTGAACTTTGCAAGAGACTAAAAATACCTGAGACCACTGAACTTTTAACATGACTTGCCAAATCTCACTTCTATTTGTTTTGAATAAACAATATAAACTGTCAGGGAAGAGAGAACTGTCTTAGCTATTAAACAAGGGGCTACATGAGCCAATCTGTCTCTCCACCCTAAGGAATCATACTAATAGGCACATGGTGACTGCATACACACTGCCCTTTACCACTGAAGACTGCACAATATCCGAAGTCTTAACAAATAACTGAAAGAGAATAATTCATCCAATCCTACCTTCATCATCTTCCATAATTTAAAAGTAATTTGAAAGAAACTTTGAAAAAAGAGAAAACTGCTTAATTCAAATATTATACCATCTCCTAAAGATGCCAAAAGGGTGGCAATTAGCAAAGAAAAGACATAACAATCTAATTAAATAAAAATTGTGCCAAGAAAATACATAATGCTTAAATTTTGTAAAGGGATTGTGTAAAATGAATAAAAGTTCCTGAGTATCGAGGTCAGTATTTATGGCACCTTTTTAAAAGTGTGATATTGTAATTGCACAGTAATTACCATCAGTATTTTAAATCTAACTTCTCAAGCTAAACTGTCAATACAGCAAATAGTCAACTTTGCAAAGAACTGACTGAGGACGTCTAATGATTCTTAAGTATTAAACTGCAATGTTACAATTAAAGTAAGCTACTGCAGAACAGTGTACTATAAAGTTCAACATTACCACATGATGTACATTACCAGGTGCCTAACTGGGTCACGAGGAGAATCCTAAAAATATGGAAGGGAGAGTGAAGTTTTCAAGATGAGGAAATATAAAAAAAATATTTTAAGAAGATACTACAGCAAGGGCAGAGTTAGCTTTCATAGAGAAGTGGCTTTAGATAAATGGCCATTTTAGGTAATGGTAACTTGTCTCAGCGGTTTAAACTGTTGATGGACATTAAAGAAATGGATGCAAGAGTATTAGGATGGTGATGGAAGACTGGAAAAAGTCAGGCTACTTATGTAAGCATGCTGTTGTATGCAGACGACACTACTCTGGTGGGAAATTCCAAGTAAAGCTACATAAGTTAATGAAATAGTGTGAGTTATGTGAGAAGAAACAGCAAGACTTAAGGCGGTACAAAATATGAAGATGGAGAAAAAGTCTACAAAGGATGAAATAGTTCACAAAATTAAGTGCACAAACTGAGGTCCCTAGCCATGTTGGAATAAAACTGAATCTTTGGGGAGAATAGATGCTCCTAGCCCTAGTAATTGAATGTATTTGATTCAATAAAAAAAAAAAATAATGATATAGAGCCTGAAAGATTTAGAAAAACATTACGGAGCCAGATGGATACATACAGAAATAGAAGAACTGAGTGGAAAACAACGGTGGCTGAATCAGTTTGTACACCTGAGAAAGAAGGCAAAATGTTCTCTAGGGCAAGCTTACATTTGACCTAGAAGTAGGCGATTGGGTTAGAAGGACAGGAAGACAAAGGCTTTCGGTAAAAGGGGTTTTGACATCCCAGAAGAAAAAAGGATATGTACACTGTACTTACAATCCACAAATAAGAGTAAGTACAATCAAACTGAGTCTTATATATATATATATATATATATATATATATATATATATATATATATATATATATATATATATATATATATATATATATATATATATATATATATATATATATACAGTGTTGCCTCACTTATCGCGGTAGTTCGGTTCCAGGACCCGCCGCGAACCAGGAAATCCGCGAAGTAGGATCGGCCTATATATACATAGATATTTTAATATATTTTTACGTTTACACTGTATAAACCCTCCCTGCACTGTTAAAAAAACACCCTTTACATTATAAATAACAGCAAGCAACGTAAATTTTTATGAAAGTGATAGATAAAATTACAGTGAATGAGGTGATAATGACGTGACATACATATCATTTACAATTATTTTTTCGTTTATGTACTGTATAAACCATCCCTGCACTGTTAAAAAAAACACCCTTAACATTATAGATAACAGCAAGCCACGTAAATTTTTATGAAAGTGATAGGAAAACTTACCGTGAATGTGACGATGACGTGACATACATACTCATTTACAATTATTTTTTCGTTTACGTACTGTATAAACCCTCCCTGCACTGTTGAAAAAACACCCTTTACATTATAAATAATAGCAAACAACGTAAATTTTTATGATAGTGATAGATAAAATTATGGTGAATGAGGTGATAATGACGCGACATACATACTCATGTACAATTATTTTTTCGTTTACGTACTGTATAAACCCTCCCTGCACTGTTAACAAAACACCCTTCACATTATAAATAACAGCAAGCAACGTAAATTTTTATGAGAGTGATAGATAAAATTACGGTGAATGAGGTGATAATGACGTGACATACATACTCTTTTACAATTATTTTTTCGTTTACGTACTGTATAAACCCTCCCTGCACTGTTAAAAAAACACCCTTTACATTATAAATAACAGCAAGCAACGTAAATTTTTATGAAAGTGATAGATAAAATTACGGTGAATAAGGTGATAATGACGTGACATACATACTCATTTACAATTATTTTTTCGTTTACGTACTGCATAAACCCTCCCTGCACTATTATAAAAACACCCTTTACATTATAAATAACAGCAAGCAACGTAAATTTTTATGAAAGTGATAGATAAATTACCATGAATGAGGTGATGATGACGTGACACACATACTCATTTACAATTATTTTTTCGTTTACGAACTGTATAAACCCTCCCTGCACTATTAAAAAAAACACCCTTAACATTATAAATAACAGCATGCAACGTAAATTTCGAAAAAAATGAAAATACTGAAAATGTATTTTTTCAATATTTTAATATTATTGCGTATACCCATAAAATAAAATAACAACTTATCCAAAAAAAAAAAAAACGCGATAGAGTGAGAACGCGAACCAAGAAGCGCGAATAACCGGGGTAACACTGTATATATATATATATATATATATATATATTATATATAAACAACAGCTGCAAAATGTACTGCAATACAACAGCCCAAGCAGACTTTACATAAATGACTTGCTGTATCACAATGGTTTACAAAGTCTCCCAGTCAATACTATCCTGAAATAGTATCACAGAAGACTCCCAAGTCCCTCAGAAGAGTTTAAAGCAAACCAATGAAAGCTAGCTGTAATGCACGATGCTGCGGAATGCACATGACTTTTGCGTTATATAAGAAATATATCAAATGTAAAAGTGAGAAAAGTATTTAAGAAAAAATTAAAGTTTTTCTTTTCGTCTTGGTAGTGGTATTTAACTAGGTTCCATAGGAGTAAAAGAAAATAGGACAATGCTAAAAATAAAAACAAGTAAATAAGATTGCACAGTAAAAGTAGAAACTAATTATAAAAAGGATGAAAAAAATGCTAAAAAGAGTGCAGTTTATCACATGGAAAAATTAAATGAAGCAATCAGAACAAGATTGTCAGTAGAATTCAAGCATTCATCAGAGCTCCAAACCTTAAAGAGGGAAGGGTTAAAATACCAAGTGCTAAATGATCATTTCACATTCAAATTAAATATAATTCTATGAGAGCTGTGTGACTGCATGCCTCTGTTGTGCTAAACTTCTCAAGTTACTAAAGTGAGATAAGTCACTTCTACTACTTAATCTACTTCACAGGAGTTCAAAATCCCACTTCTCATCATAACACTCCAGCAATCGAGCAATTCAGTAATTCAACTTTACAGCTTTAAAGAAAAAATTAAGAGCCATTACAGTAATTTCATTATCATAAATAATAATGATAAATCCATTCCATTCAGCAATACAGAAAACAGCTCTTGCGAAAGAGGAATCAACTTTTAGAGTTGCGGATCTTTGTATAAGTTTCAACTTGACGTTTACTTTCAAGCTTTTTGAATGCTCACACTCACACTACATAAAGATAGGTCATGGAGAGGAATGAATGATTTCAAAACTCTTTAAGTTGACCTCTTCGATTTCTAAGTATCAAGATACAATATTTACAATAAGAAATGTTACCTTGTACAACCTCACTGCTGACAAGAGGAATATCTCCCATGCTCCTACGATTAGCTGCGTGTGGAATATCAACACGCTTATTAATTACAGACATAACTATATTTCTGACCTGACATATATTTTTGCCTACCACTGTCTTTACTGTGGATAACTATGTTAAGGAAAAAAATGGATGCCACGTTAATAAAAATACAACTATCCTATTACTAGCATGTAATCAAACTACTTTTCATTGTATAAAGAATAAATATATGCAAAATAAAAATATTTATCAGGTATAATTTCCTCTTGCAACACCTTCAGACTAAAACAAATGCATTATTTCTCAATATATTCCAATCCACCTGTATTTCATTATAATACAAGCAAGTTCAGTGATTGACACGGCCCAGTCTGATTCAATAACACTTAAGTTCTGCAATTTACGACGTGATTAATGTGTCTAGATTAAGAATATCAATACACTTGTAGTAGTGATTAGTTCAATAGTTGGCGGAAATACTTTCATGTTTCCATTCAATGTTCTGACAATGTAACACAAATAACTATTGCTCTACTATCATTCAATAACTCATTAAATAGGCAATAAGCAAAACGTACATTAGACAGCTGGTATGATTAATTTACATGGCACCCATGCTCTTGAAATCATTTAAGCATTATGTATATATCTAGAAAAATAACAATCATTTTAGCTCGATGTATATGATAAAAATATGGTAAATAAAGTGTAAATGAGAAAAAATAAAAGCAAGAGAATATAATCAGTGTCAACAAATCACAAAAAATAGTTCTACAGCAACAGACCTGAAATCAAGTCCAAGAAACGAAGTTTTAAATGATAATTAAAATGGCCTAATGCATAGCACAGGCAAAAGAAAATCAAATACTAGTACATGATTAAAAACCTCAAGTCCATAAAGGAAAAAAAATATATATAAACAGCAAAGTCTGAAACAGCGAAATGAAATTTTTCAAAATACTAAATAAAAAACATTATGCTTTACACCATACTAAGAAAATACCACAGCCAGATAAGGAACGAGAAAAAAGCAACTCACGAAACCTGAGCGTTACGGTAACCAGCTACGAACAAGTCTTTTCAATTAAACACTGGTGCAAAAGAATACTAATGAATAACAGCAAACACACACCATAAGTAGTAATTACTTGGCTTCTCGGTAACCACTCAGTACACTATTCACAAAGGCAGAAGTGATAAATTGAGATAATTGCATTTCTTATTGCTAGGAAAATGTTCTTTCATTAACATACGTTATTTGTAATTAGTAAATCATCGAGTTTAAAATGTTCCTCTTCTCTCTTCCATGCTTAGCAATCTAGAAAATCTCTCCGTTTTCAATTCCTCTAGAACCTGAAGTCTCTCCTTTATTGCCTTTTTTTTTTGCTTAATCTCCTGGAGTTTCACCTTACTCTACAGAGAAAGTCTGAAGTATATTCTAGTAATTTCTGTTCTTCACCATAACAAATTAGGAAGCATACAACCCTGATTACTCCTACTTGAATATCTAAAATGCCAACCAACTACAAGATTATGGACGGAAAGACAAAATACAGAAAAAAAATAAGAAACGGATATCACACAAAATACAAAGAAATATAAATTACTCAACCATGTACATATCACTGAACTTTCCAAGCAAAACTACTGATACGTCAAAGAATTTAGCAAATCACTAAATTAGTTAAATGAAACTGAATACAGTCATGTGAGTTACTTGGCAAATGAAATACTCATCATCAGTCAACAATTGAGATATAACAAAAAAGGAAATTGGATCATTATATTCATATACAGTACTTCGAAGAACCAAGTTGTCACATATTCAGAAAAGGAAAATGAATCATTACATTCATATACTTCGAAGAACCAATTTGTCACTATTACAATCCTTTAAAAGTTTATTCAATATACAACTAAAACATTCCCTAATAAGTTACCTCAAATATTGAAAACTGAAAAGATATAAAACTGCATAAAAAAACAAACAACCAACCATATCATAGCATCAGAGGAACTTATTTCCACTATATATAAATCACTATATTGACAGCACAGGTCTGGACCACAGGCAACACTCATAGAAAACTACAAAAAGTATTGTATATTACTCACTGTTGTCATCTTTCAAAAGCACCTTGTCTGACATGGTTAGTCGAGAAGTCTGGGAGTTGGAAGCCGTTCGCATGGATGAATAAAGCACACAGAAGAACCAGATGATGAGAGAAGCAATGGATTCGCCATCGAAGGCAGGTTCCTCATTCTGAAAAGATCACATACATAAAAATATGAACAAATACGTATAAGAAGTTACATACACTTTACCTCAGGACTGTCCTAAAGTAAATAAAATGAATGGAAACCTGGTGGAATATAATGAGCAGACGACCGTCGAAACCAAAATGATATTGCAAAATATGGTGAAATGAAAGTACCAGTCCTTATGACAGTTACATAAACTTTACAGAAAATGGTTATGAAAGAATACTGGACTTTCTTGGGTGAATATGGCTATCAAGAATAAAGTGCAACAATGGTGCCTAAACTAAGTGTCCTCAAAATTTATAGTGTTGCTTACTATGATGGTCTATACTTTTTTTTTGGGGGGGGGGGGGAATTATTAAGACAAAATTTCCTTTAAGAAGGATGAAATGGTAATTTTCCCTTGGTTGTAAAGAATAAAAAAAGAATTACTCTGGTTCTAGAAATCGTTGTAATGCAAAAGAACTTTGCCATATAAAGGCGCTTTTATCATGGCAAAAACACACACACACTATATCAAAGGATATGGACAAATTAAAAGGTCTAGCAAGTTTCTTGAGAAGAGCGCAACCAACCTGCTCCTCAAACAATAATGTCTTAACTTGGGTTGGCAGTGATTGGGGGCAACGTGTAAGTGAAATACACAAAAAAACAAAGAGTGCATTTAAGATCATAGACCACACAACTGCATACGAGGAAAACTAATGAATTAAAACAAAAAAGCAAATACCTGTTAAAGAAGCAAGATGGATAAATTATTCCCTGCTAAAAAGACTCTGGAGCACAGGCAACTTCCAATTAAGGGATAAACACAGGACACAGCTCTATTAGCTATACCATTTAATCTAGTCTTTGCATTAAACATCTGTTCCTTATTAATATAATCAAATTCTGGTACAAACAAAATCTCATGGCTTGCAGCTGAATTACCAGTACATTACTCTTCTATCAAAAGTATTGACTATATATAGCAAAGCTGTTTAAGAAATCTCTAATGAAGAATTAGTATCTCGATTATCTATAACTGAAAAATCCATGTACAAAAAAACACCTCCACTGTGACCTGTCTCTTTATTCTCATATTTTTTAATTTCCATACTCTCTCCTGGCATGGCCTAACCAAAACATTCAAGCTTAAGGGACTAATGACACATCATAATAAGAAGTATAAAGAAATGATGAGTTTATCTTAAAAACAAACATTTTAATATAACTTATATAACACGCACATAGCAGCCAATTGTACCTTCATTCACAAATATTTTGGATTGGTTAGCTACATGACAATCTTCTCAGTATTCTACCTTAACAAGCCATATATAGTGTGACTACAGAAATAAAACAGATCAAAACAATTTCCATTAATGCATATCTTCATGTAACCATATGAGAATTAAATAGAAAAACTGTTCTACCTATGAAATGATTTATCCCAACTGGTTGGGTAGAAAAAATACCACACCTATATTCTTTGTCAGTCATAAGAGCCAACTAAAGGATCAGAATGCAAGGGACAAGTAATCTCCCCCAACTCTAATATTATTTTTACTGCCTCCTATTTTTATACAATTTTAGTCACCTAGCTAGTTTCAAGCATACACCTCTAAAGCAGCTATCAAACCTCTTGAAAAGAAAATAGAATAAAAAGCCGTACGAGTTAGTCATTACTAAAAGTGAGACCATAATGTACATCGGCATAAAGCGATGCCACGTACGCAAAAGACTAACAATTGCCTCAGTATGTGTGTCATTGTTTTGGTATGCATCACATATAAAGCACTGACTGTGTAAGCAATAAGATAGAAAAATTCTGCAATCTTCCAAGGACTCGTTTCACAATAAGGAAATATATAAAAAACGTCCACTCATAAGCATCAGGAAAATATGCACTTACTCTTCTAAAAGAGTGGCAATCCATAGTTTGCGCCTCTTAATAATAAAAAATACAAGAAAAATTGCATTAAAAAAGGCATATGAGGAGAAAGCAATGATACTATAAGGCTGTCCAGGGACCCATGTTTGGTGTCATTTAGTGTATATATGGTATATAGTTCCAGAACTCAAGTACCAAGTAATATATGGACCCCTATAAATCTCTCCCTTGCTTCGTTTTCTACAAAATATAACTTCAGGGCAAATGTAAATTTTAAAGCAAGTCAAATTTCAAAAACTCACAATGGGAATACAAAACCCAGACTACCTGCGTACCATATAATATATATATATAATATATATATATATATATATATATATATATATATATATATATATATATATATATATATATATATATATATATATATATATATATATATATATATATAGTAATCCCTCGTTTATCGCGGGGGTTTGGTTCCGAGACCGGCTGCGATAGGTGAATTTCCGCGAAGTAGAAACACCAAATAAATAAATAAATAAATAAATTTAAAAAAAATTTATTTAAAGATGATTATGACACCAGGACGGGTCAAAAATGATAAAATAGAACAGCCTTTATCAGGCTATGTAAAGAGAAACAGAGATGGAGAGTGTAATGACCTGTCAGATGTGAAGGGATTATAAATGATGTGTAATGAATATCCAGCTCTCTGCTGGGTGTTAATATACCTCTGCAATACTTCCATGATGTCTATTCCATAAATTCTCCTTTGATATTATTATTATTATTATTATTATTATTATTATTATTATTATTATTATTATTACGAATTTGTAATTAAACCATTATTTTTACAATAAATAATGTAGTTTTGGTTGAATGAACAAGAGTTAATTAAAGACTCTCTCTCTCTCTCTCTCTCTCTCTCTCTCTCTCTCTCTCTCTCTCTCTCTCTCTCTCTCTCTCTCTCTCTCTCTCTCCAACATTCTATTCTACCCAACCCCCCACACTCTCTTTGTCCGAGCAAACTAGAGAGGGGCACTGTACACAGTTATTAAAGTAAATAACCCAACAGATGTACAAACAATGATGAGCCCTTAATAATAATAATAATAATAATAATAATAATAATAATAATAATAATAATAATAATAATAATAATCTCCACAATCATCATCAGAGGAAAATTATTATCGCCAATAATAATAATAATAATAATAATAATAATAATAATAATAATAATAATAATAATAATAATATCTAAGGAGAATTATTGGAATAGACATCATGAAAGTAATGAAGAGGTATATTAAAACCCAGCAGAGAGCTGGATATTCATTATACATCTTTTATAATCCCTTCACATCTGACAGGTCATTACACTCTCCATGTCTGTTTCTCTTTACAGCCAGATAAAGCTGTCTTATTTTATCATTTTTTGGTCCATCCTGGTGTCACAATAATCTTTAAAAAATCTAAAATAAAACAAAAAATAAATTTTTTTTGCCCCCCAAAAAAATCCGCGATGCACTGAATCCGCGATAGGTGAACCACAAAATAGCGAGGGTTTACTGTATATATATATATATATATATATATATATATATATATATATATATATATATATATATATATATATATATATATATATATATATATATATATATATATATATATATATATATGAGGGCAGCATTGGTAAGTAGGGTAATGTATAAAATTCCCTAGTAAATTTGCATGGCATTATTCGTTTTCAAGGCAAATTATACCCACAATTTTATTTCAGCGCAGTATATTCCTTCTTACTCGTTAAAAACAGGATCTGAAAGGGCAATATAGCGACTCTATCAAACAAATTGCTGGGACAACATCTTTGAGTTTTCCTCTTTTTCACAGTACTGAAATGTAATTCTATGTTAAAGGATATTTATTCAGTACTGATTCATAACACGTTATTACTATTTATAAAAGTAAAGTAACTTCAAATTAATGTTAGTCTTATATAAAATTACATTAAAAATACCTGTACCTGATTTTATATACCAGTATATTAGGAAAACTCTACAATCGGCTTTTGAGCTTCATAAATCAAGCAACACACAATGTCACAAGTTCAACATAGACCATTAAAACTAGAGACATTACATCAGTAAATATGGCAAGCTAAAACCTTCAATATACTCTCAAGGCTTCTACCAACTGCAGGGATATTACATATTTGGTGGAGGAGAAAAAACAAGAGAGAGGCATCAAGAATATATCTTAATACTGTATACATGATGCAGATATTAGTGTAGTGGTCTAGCAATATGAATAAAGAAATATTGCAGATAAATGATGTGGTCTAGCATTGTTAAGATAATAAAAGAAAAATTCAAACAGTAGTTCAAACAGCATCTTTTTTTTTTTTTTTTTGGACAATTTGTATACATCACTGAACATTCAGTTCCAATGTCGAGAAACAGAATATGAATACCTTTTTGGTAAGTCAAAAAATGTTACTTGTTTCTTTTAATGGAAATGAATATCCAGTAACGAACAAATCGCTAAATAAGAATTCTCATAAATGAACACCGAGCAGATATTCATCCCTTCTACTGCAAGAAACGAACGGTTGGACTCACATAATAGATGCGGTAGTACACAATATCCTTTAGCAATCACGAGAAGGAAACGAGAACTTTTCAACATATAAATAGCAAAGGCCACAAAGTATCAAGTATTGATTGTCACTCAAGCTATTATTTACTCTATAAAAAAATTTGAATGCTACTGAAGATTACTTTGATGAGTAGAGTATGATGTAAACTAACATGTTACTTTTTCTATTGCAGGAAAAGTTTAAATTCAACCCATACTCTTATTGATATTCATTTAGAAATATAAAGTTGTTTAAGGTAACACTTACGAAAAATAATATCACAGAGCTATAAACTCAAATAAAAACATAAACGATAGATTATGTAATCAAATATAAGTTAAAAAAAGATAAAACTAACTAACCTTATTATCATCAGGAGTATTTCCTGAGATAACTTCACCCCAATTAGGTTTGCAATTCTTGTCTGGTGCATTTGTCATGGCGGACCACGTTAGATACATGGTGTAAAGGGTGATAACTGATGCCTGAAAGAACAGAGATAATTAAAAAAAAACTAACAGTCTGTGCATACATGAGCACACTCCTATGGTCATATAAATTTTTAGCACTAACAGTGCTATAATAATGGTCGACTTCATATGGCCATTATTTCAACATATTATTCAGTCTTTCTATAACTATGTCCCTTTCCATCTCACTGATTTATCTTCAGGTTTTACCTACCAGCTGTTCAATGTTCACAACCACATCCCCGTCATCACATCAGTGCTACCCATATCATAACCTCATTTCGTAAAGTTCCATTATTTTACATATAAGTTATACTTTTCTCCTTATCATATACCTTACCCAAGTCAACCACCAATCTCTGTAACTTTCCTTTGGAAACAGCCAACATGTAAGCATCATCTACTGAGCACAAATGTGCATTTTTTTCAGTACTTATCTCCAACTACAATTCCCCCCAGCTCTAGCATAAAATAATAACTTTTCATTCTTTAATTACCCTTTCCATACAAATAATTAATTAGTTTAGTGAAAACCCATAAACTTCACATTATATCAAATGAGCTAACCTGTACAGAACATGGTTTGACTCATTGACAAGTAGGACCACTCTGGTTTTTCTTAGCACTACTTGTGGGGTCCACGGCAGTGAAAATAAAACATTATGCCAACAAGCAACAAGCAAAACACCAATACTGATTATATAACTATACCACACATTTCTCTTTCCTGAGAATGACACCAACGTTTTCATGAAGACATAAAGAGACCAAAGAGCACCTACAGACATAAGTGTGAGTTAATTTATCCCTGATTTCAAAACCTACCTGTAAGAGACCAGAACGAGGTTGAGACTCCTGAACTTTAGGCAAGATGCTAATAATACTAATGATGGTACAGAGGATCAAGTTAAAAGATATGAAGAACTTGTGAATGCCACAACTATCACTCTGAAAAAAATTAGAGGAATATAAATAAGATTATCAGTTGATACCAACAAATAGCTATTCTTTACTTTGCAAATACTGTATTCATTAGGCTCCAATACTACTACTACTGCTACTACTACTACTACTTCTAATGAGAAAATAGTTTTTTATACTTGCATTTACAAATTGTTTTATCAAACATGGTTTTATATTAATATAATGGCAGGAGTGGTACAGCTTCAAGAAAAGAAGAGAAGTAACAAGGCGTCATCACACCTGCCCTCACCTGTTCTATGAAAGGTGATATAAAGTTCAGGGATAAAGGGAAAAATAAAAATAATTTTTTTTCTACTGTAATATCCTGTTAAAGGGAGCATAGTGGATATAACTGCAATACAAGACAGGAATACTATGGCTCCATAACACCCTGTCCATCTTATTTTGGGGCAAGAAAAATAACCTGCGAGGTAATCAAACACAAGAAATACGACTCACTTATAAGCTTTCTTTGACCCTCTATCCCAGTAACATCTTATTTACCAGTGTTTTGCATCACACAGGAGATAAAAGGCAGAATTCTTTACCCTTGCCCTCAAGAATGAATAATAACCTTACGAACCGATTAAAGAGCTAAAACTAATAACACATTACAAACTTCTTATAAAACCTTGAATAGCGAATAAATAAATTCGTATGATGCATATGAAATGAAAGGAAAAAAGAATTCCACTTTGGTAACAGATGTCACTCATTAGTAGAATTGAAGTATCAGTTGGGTTTTTAAATGCATAAGTATTCCTGCACTGAAAACAAACTTTTTGTACAATAAAATCCTCATCAGCAACATTCAAGACGATAAGACGCTAATTTTATATGGATTTTAACACACAATAGGGCACACTGACCCAGTACACAAATCATAGTCATTGAATGGCTAACTGTACTATAGTTTTACACACACAAAAAAAGCAATATTACAGTCAGCAAAGTTAAAAACTAAACTGTAAAACAGTACTGGATAAAAGTTAAGAGTACCAATAATAGTATAATCACATCCTTTTATCTTTTTGCACAAACTTACTGTTGTGTAGAAGACATAAAAGAGAACAATAGCTGTGATTGCCAGAGCATAATTCAAGATGGTACAGAAGAGCAGAGCACAGTACCTGTAGAGAGGGATAGATATAAAACATATCACAAAATGTCACTTAGGTACCTACTGCTCAAAAACAAGGGGTTGGTACTGAATCTATTCAGTAAGAAGCAGCTTTAGATCTATAACCAAAGGCATCTCTGAAACATGGCAAGCGATACTGCAGCAGAGCAAACAGAGGCTCCAGTACTACAAATTAAAAGTTATTATTTCAAAGGAAGGGTAATATCTTCATACCTATATGGACTTGAATATACTGTTCTGGTCTACTGGAAACAATATTTACCTGGGGTCAGGGTGCAATGATCACGTATGACCCTTTTCGTATTACAAGATACATAAAAAACATAATAGACTCTGATGGCAAAATTGCACTTGAAAATTCCTTAGTTTGTCATACAGCTGGATAAGCAAACATTAAATAAGAATATAATTTACAGGCCGTGTTAACAAGGGCTATGAGAGAGTGCAAATTTACAACAAATATAAGACAGCCAATTAAAAATAGCTTAAAAATGTATGCAGAGTAAATTTACGGACCATCCTCGACTTTCCGTTTCTTCGTATTTATCGACCCAACTCTCAGCCCACGAGTGAGCAAAGTCGATGATCAGGACTAACTGAATGAGGATGAAGAGGAAGCCTCCAATCATTCCAAAATACATCCACACTGTCCCAAACTGACCATGAGGAATAAAGAACGCACCAATGATCGCTCCAATAAGAATCATGTACTTAATGGCCCAAAATCTGTGAAAATAAAAATATAATGTCAGGAACATTGTTTCTCAATGGGATCCTAAGTAACCCTACTTATGGCTCTTGCAATATTACAAGTTGGTTAAACTGAAATAACTTTATAATACAACAATAAGACAAAGTCACAGCTGCGGCAGGATGAAGTTGGTTTTTATCACCAAAGGCTACAAATTTCTTTTTAACAATAAAGATACAGACACCTACAAGTGATGGGAATGTGGATCCTTCCCTTCCTGAATCATTTTCTTGACACAATATACCTGACAGAAGAGAATAGGACAGGTTGTGTATGATGAATCCCTTTTAACTTAGTTCTATTTCTTGTGTAGGAATAACGCAGATAAAAGGATCCCACTAATCAAAGAAAGATTTATTCCTGTTTCTTTGACATTCCAGCATACATTTTTGCCTAATACATAACACCTCAACGATACAAATATAAATACAGTGATCCCTCGTTTATCGCGGGGGTTAGGTTCCGGGACCGACCTCGATAGGTGAATTTCCGCGAAGTAGGATCACCCTATATGTACATAGGTATTTTACATTTATTTTTACGTTTACTGTATAAACCCTCCCTGTACTGTTAAAAAACCATCCTTTACTTTATTAATAACAGCGTGCAAGCATAAATTTGAATTCTTTGGTATATGAAAGTGATAGGTAAACTTATGTGAAAGAACAATATTATCATCATGTTCTTGTGAGAGTTGTTGGAGTGCTGTCACATGTTCATACAGGGCTGCCAGACGTTCGAGTGTAAGGCCAGGGTCTTCGATTTCCTCGTGGCTCAGTTACAAAGTGAATTGAATATACAGTACGTAGGAAAAATCTAGATCATTATGAAAAATATTGAAGTGGAGAGGCCAAGTATCCCATCAGTAATATTTTGAAATATAATAGTAATATGTACTTTGTACAAACTGATCTCAATTCATGTCAGTGTTCAGAAACCAATTGTGTTCCTTCTCCTATGATGGAGGTGGATGGCATTGAAAATTGTCAAAATGACACTAGTGCTCCCCCAGTAGAGGAAATCTCTTAAATCACACGTTAAAGAGGATATGCAGAAGCCGCTTGAATTAAAGAGGAGTCTTTGAGGCAAAGGAAACGATACTGATGCTCCCCCCGTAGAGGAAATCTCTTAAATCACATGTTAAAGAAGATATGCAGAAGCCGCTTGAATTAAAGAGGAGTCTGTTAAGGCAAAGGAAACGATACTGATGCTCCCCCAGTAGAGGAAATCTTGTAAATCACACGTTAAAGAAGATCTGCAGAAGCCGCTTGAAATTAAAGAGTCTGTTAAGGCAAAGGAAATGATACTGATGCTCCCCCAGTAGAGGAAATCTCTTGTAAATTACACATTAAAGATGATCTGCAAGTCACTTGAAATTAAAAAGGGGCCTTTTGAGGCATAGGAGACTGTTATCGAAAGAACCCAACCCCTGAAGCATAACATATTAATAAGCATAACGCGAACTGAGCACATGTGAGTTAGACTGAACGAGTGAGGCGAGACAATGGAAGATGGTGGGAGAACCAAATTTCAATCAAAACGCCAATAAGACCCCGTGATACAGAAAATACAGAAAAACAATTCTGTGCTTCGTCGTCTCCCACCCTTTCAGCCAATAGCATTCCATGAACTATCTCACGTAGGTGCGAGCCTTTGAGTTTTCCAAGACGCCAATACAGTGTACGCTATTGTACAGTATTTCACATGGTGCAATACTGTGAGTGTATATGTTTAACTTCGTTTTCTACTATTTTTTACTGTTTTATTGCTCTTAGGCTAGGAAATACTTATTTCATCAAAAAAATAATGAAAATTTCAATATGTACTGGCTCACGTAGGTGAGACCCTTTTCGTTTTCCGAAACGCTGATACCGGTATTGTATTTTACATGGTGTAATACTGTGATAATTTATGTTTTTTACTGTTTTATTACTCTTAGGCTAAGAAATACATATTTTATATCAATAAAATAATGAAAATTTTTGTTTTCAATAAAATAATGAAAATACTGGAAATTTCTATTTCTTAAAATTTTAATATTTACGCATATACCCAGAAAAAAAAATTGCCCAAAAAAAAACGTGATACAGTGAATCCGCGATGGGTGAACCGCGATATAGCGAGGGATCACTGTATTCTTAATACATTCAGTGCCGTATATACTATTCACAAGTACATTCTCACTGTATTGCCATGTAGTAGGTTAGCCCATGGCACCAACTGCCTGTTGTGATACTACAGCTGAAGGGTCTTGTGGACCTAAATAAGACTGTTCAGGAGAATTCAATGTTAAGTCTTCCTTCAGTTACAGTTCTCTTTCTATGCCTACATCAACACCGAATATTCTTGGATATTCGCTACACATCTTATTATCCTTTCACATCTAACAATTCACAATACTCCCCATCTCTGTTTCTCTCTGTTTTCTTCGTGCCCAGGCCTGATGAGGATAGATTTATTTTTTTTTGGCCCATCCTGGTGCTACGATCAAAAAAAAAAAATTTCATTATACTTTCACCACAAATTTCCTTCTACTGCACTCTCCCTCACTTCAAACTTAAATCCTGTTACATACGCCTCATTAAACCACATACTATGCATTTCTAAGACTGAAAGCTCAAGTCCCTGTAGAGGAAGTAAGATATGAGACCAATATATTGCTGCATATAGCAATTCTTCTCTCAGGGTATATATTACACTCTTATATTCCATTATTCTACTTGCACATACAAAAATTCTTATACATCTCACAATCTCTGTGATCTAGGATTCCAAGGTACTGTATTCACATCTAACTAATCCAAAGCACAGTAGTTAAAACTCCTTTGAGTCTTCCATGGTCTTGTCACCAATACAGGAAAATACTTGACACTGTCATTCACATTTCTCTCACTAAGCATTTATAAAATTGACTACAGTACAATGTTTGTATATAATTAATTTATTGTAATCTCCAACCAAGAGTAAACGAGAATACTTTATCAAGAGAAAAGTTAATAATTATCATTGCGTTGTGAAAATATCATAACATATCTTACCCATTTTGAATACCAGCTCTGGGATCTTTGCTGGACTTGACTCCAATCATAAGAACAGCCATGACGAAAAAGAAAAGGGACATTGCAAAACACAGTCGATACACAGCCAGATACCCCACCAACTGTAAATATAAAAATTCTCTTAAAAAAAATTTAGTAAATTTTTTAGGATATTCTAACTGAAAATACATGGAGTTTGGCAGTCACTCTCTGTAAGTAAATTTATATTAAATATTTATGGCTACAGTTTTCTGATATTTTTCCAGCAACCTCTTCATAGACTAAATGTGAGAACAGATTATGAAAAACAATTTCAATACAAAAAATTAGAGCAAAACCATCAAATAACGCTAATAAAAACTAGATAACATATACACTATCCATGCATGAAATTACTTAATAGTTAGTTCTTGATTCATGACCTATGAAATGACAATATAGTTAGTCCTTGATTCATGACCTACGCGACCTAAAACTGTTTGACTTTACAACCGCGACAGCGAATATTTATTGCATGTCTGGTCACAACTGGGCCACATCTGGCAGTGAGAGTGTCGCCCAGCTGAATGCATGACGGTTTCCACCGCTAGAAGTGGTACCACCCCAGTGACAAGCTCGCTCTTTCGTCTCAAGCTCCTTCTGCTGTTAGCAGTGGTTGACGTATGTTCATATCTGTTTGTTTCTATGTAGTTTTTCTTAAGAAGAAAAAAGCATACCAATAAGACTATGTCTAACCCTCAGGTGGAAGTTGTCGAGGCCTTGCTTAACCTAGAATCCAGAGAACTAACGAATGAAGAATGAATCACTTTGGGAAAATAAAAAGGGTGCAAGATGTGTACGGGAAGAAGAGGATATTCACCACTAAAGGATTATCAAAAGGCCTATCTCAGCTAAATGAAATTCTTCCCTATTTTGAGAGAATAAATCTAAATAACAAAGGATTTGCTGTAATTGAATAAAGGGTATACAATGCTATTTGTCCAAATCATGAATTATATGAGGAGAAACATATACACTACATTCAGACAAAACTCAGCAAGCTAGTGAAAAAAATCAACTCCTTTGGCTACCCCAACTGATGATGCTGATAACAATATTGACAATACACAGCCAAGTATGACTGGCCAATAAGAATTTTTTATACTTTTGTGTGTCTTTCTTATTTGTTCCAGTAGTTTTTTACTCTTTGTATTTTTTATGCATTGCAAATATTAAACCAATATGAAGCGTTTGACTTGAACCTATCAAATATAAATATACAAAAAAAAATATAAAAATAAAAAAAAAATACACAAGGTAATGCCTAAAGAATGATGAAAAAGCTACTAGACTAAATAGAAGCAAACGGTAAAAATTAAAAAACTATATACAAAAAAGTTGCAAAATAAGTCAACTAAGAAAAAGACAGTAAAAATTAAAAAAAAAATACTAGGTAATATCTACAGAAAAATAAGTTTCAAAACTGTTCAACTTAGAAATGCAGACACCGTAAATACTATAATCATGAAAGATAAGCCAGTAGCTAAATAAATTAAGAATTTAAAAAAATCAGTAAAAATGAAAAAAATACAGTAAGGTATCTAAAGAAAGATCGAGATGTTGTAGTTACAGTAATGAAAAGGATTGAATGATGGGTACACAATGGTTTCAGTTTGTATCATGAAATTTACAAGGAGAAAATTAAATACACTACTGAGACAATATTCAGCATGTTTGTGAAAGCAACTTCTAAGGATACCGAGAGTGCTGCCTCTGTTAACGACAATAGAAGACTCATAGCCAGGTATGAACCACAAATACATGTAGAGAGCATAACATGTTTTACATATTCTTTTCATTTTTGTATTATAACAAGGTAACTAAGAAAACTTGGGTACAATGGCTATATATAATAATGATTTAAGAAAATGATACACTAAAAATAAAAAAGTTAATAAAAGCTAATATACTCTTATCATACAGAATACTCCATCTCCACGAGGTAATGCTTTCCAATAAATAATGATTCGACATGTAACCCGTCAGTCTGAACCAATCAGGGTCATAAGTCGGCTTTGACTGTATAAGTAATTACAAAACCCTCCTATACAGACCAGCTTAGTAATAGCAAAAGTGCGCTAAGTAAATAGTGAAGAATAATATTGTTTCTTCAAATTTTCCTTTATCTTTAGTTGGTTTCAAGATTAGAAATCAAGGTATATTTCTTTCTTTAAATGTGCAGTTAGAAATAGCATCTCCCTCAAGCATTAGAATAAAGTTTACCAACCACAATATGTTTTCATATCTATAAATGTTACTTAGAAAAATAAATTCTAAACTGCACCTTTGAGACAGCAACAATGGGTTAATACACAAATGTAATAGCTTTTTTTTTTACACTTACTTCAGTGCAATCAACTTGGACTTTATCCGCAGCAAGGTCTACCAGTGACTGGCTGCTGTCTCCACTGCTACAAAACGGTACCTGAGAATACACTTTAATATTCAACAACAATATAACTTACTTATACTGAAAATAGTATACATAGATCTAAAACTGATTTCAACTTAGATAACTATTAACAAAGATTTTTGGGGAAGCAAATAATGCACAGAGCATCAAAAAATTATCTTACATTCGATCTGATGAAATAATACTTACTTGAATGCAATTTTTGTTAACGTGATGACATACTGAAATAATGTATGAAAGACCACAACTAATCCAAAAACGGGAAGGTAGCGAGGCTTCATCTTTACCTGCATAAACCTCATCTATTCTAGCAAGTATTGTGACAGGGAAAACTTTCAGAGGGGAAAAGATTGTTAATTCTACACTCCTCTACCCATTTAGGCAGATCTTATGACAGGCAGGGCAAGATGTGGTCAAGAAAATATAAGAAAACAACCATATCCATAAAGTATAAAATCTACATGGTTGTCATATCCCATTTTACGTTGTGTAGAAAAAAGTGTAAATATAACACATATCTGTATGGGATTTTGGAGACACCTTCATAATACTTTGCTATACAAAGTGTCTAAAATACTAACAGTAGAGATATGAACTCATTCTCAGAGTAAAGAGGTTATTGGGAGCAGAACAGAATGAGGTACACGACAGCAAAGTCCAAAATTTGCCTTTTAATGAAAAATATAAAATTAAAACAAAGATTATCTTTAAAAAGCCTCTGAAGAAATAATTATATTATTCTATTTACTCAGAGGATATTTATAGACCCAATAACACTTAAGCCATTACATGGTGATGAAGTTAAATAATACGTTGGTAATCAAATATCAATGAGCACTGGTAATATATCAAATAGTTTGACATATATGTTTTAATGTGTATTAATAATTAAATAAATAATAATCAAAAGTCCGTCACTAGCGACACCTTACAAGAGTACGTAACTCTAACCTTGGCTCTATGGCTTCATGCTGATTAAGCAATTATAGTTGCTAGCAATTTCCAATTTTTGTAATTACTTTGGACCTATTACCATACATTTAGCAAAGAGTAGGACTTGTCCTAAATATATATAAAATACTAATAAATATCTTAAATTTATGTCAGTAATTACCATTTATTAATATACTGATCTGGGAAGCCCCCACAAAAAAAAATTAATAACTCATAATACAGTAATACTTATCACTTTGAAGTCTGATGATACGTATAACTCAAATCAAAATTATAGATTGTTGCAGAATTTTAATAGCAGTAAGTGGAATTTTTTCAGGAAGTAGACACACATGCATAAACATATCACGTACCTTTTGAAGAGCATCTTGTAACCCTGGTGAGAGCATGATACAGGCTACGATGGTCCCCAGCAACATCATTACAGCATACATAATACGGGATGATGTCGAATTCTTGCATGATGGGCAAGCAGAGCAGCACAGACTGCATGCTGCAGAACCACAACAGCACGCCAGCTATAAAAACAAATATCCAGTTTACTGCTGTATTACTAAATTGTCTGCTGAATTGTCAATGAAATGCCATAGTAAAACATAACTACCACTAGAAGGTGAGGATAATACACTTAAGGAGAAATTTAACGACTCACTTGCTTTCACCAAAAGACAATAGAGCTCATTTTAATCACTAGGGAATGGACAACTCGCTCTCGCAAGTCATTAAGTACACTGTACAATAATGAACGTAAATGAAAATAACCATGATTATTATTAGATGCTTTCTTTCTGGTGAATGGCTGTGTTCTTTGACTAAGCAATCTTCCTTACAAGGGGATTACAGCCACTGTATTTGTACGAGTACGTAAGGATGTGCAATTTATCAAATGTGTAGCTACAGTTAAATTCCAGTTTTACATCACAGACTCCCTTTTCTAGTAAAGGATAGAACAGTTCCCCTTTTAAAGGGCTTCGGTTTTGAAAAAGTGTGCCCGTTACCCTGAGTGAATGCTCTTTCTAATCTTATTCCATGGCGGGTCTCGAACCAATGACCTGACGAATAGCTGGCACCAGCGGCCACTGCTTAGCTACAGGTAAGCAGGATTAAAGTCAAAGATGTCCCAATCCAAATGTAAATAACACGAAAATGTGAAGAATGTAAAGAAGAGTAATGCTTCAGAACCCCATGTTCAGTTAATTGACCCCATAAGTTGTTATGTGAGGCTTTTAAATTAGGTGACTTGCCTTATCTGAATAACCCTAGCATACCCTAGGGTTTTTCTTCTATATAAAATTCGAAGACATTACCCACAACAATGAAAACACGTGAGGAATGTCACTAGAATAAATCCCTGGAGTTAAAAGCACATTTTTCATTGCGGATCAAATTACTGAAACTCAGGTGTTCTTACTGTTTGTTGAAATTAGAGCAAATAAGCCTGGAAACTAGGGTTTATTAGTGCTATTTGTGAGATACAATATCATGAATCGAGAACAGTACAAAAATTCCAATATTCACAATACAAATGGGAAACAAAATTGTATCTATTTACTGCTACACTCATATTCTTCCCGCTTAGTGTATGCTGCTTAAGTAGGTCTCGATATGTTGTGATTTTTTATGTGTTTTGAATGAGTCTGCCCTTCAAAATCGTCATAAATTACTAATTTTTAGGTTAGACTAGGATAGATTAGGATAGGAGAGGTTAGGTTAGGGTTGGTTAGGAATAATTTCCGTCAGTGTTGAACGTCAGAAAAAAAAAAAAAAAATATATATATATATATATATATATATATATATATATATATATATATATATATATATATATATATCACTTCCATCAGGAGTGGGGTGTAATTGCAAAAATTTACCCTCATTATCCCCTTCCATAGAATACTTCTGAAGTTTACTTTCATACTTACAGTATTCTAAGAAAAGAGTCATAATTGGGGTAGATATACATGAAATTAAAAGATAATGAACAAACCTAACCATACCCCAACTAATTATAATATAATTATCCTGAGATTGGGGAGTGTGAAAGTAAATAATTACCATATTATATCACTCTTGAGATTCTTGAGTGTAAAAGTAATAAATTACCACATTATACTTTATCCTGAGATTGGGGAGTGTGAAAGTAAATAATTACCATATTATATATCACTCTTGAGATTCTTGAGTGTAAAAGTAATAAATTACCACATTATACTTTCCTCTGAGATTCTGGGGTGTGAATGTAATGAATTACCATGTATTTCCCGCTGAGTTTTTGGGGTGTGGATGTAATGAATTAATATATTATATTTCCCTCGTTGAGATTTTGGGGTGTGAAAGTAAATAATTACCATATATTTTTCCCATTGAGATTTGGCAAATTTTACCAGGTTAATGTTTAACCTTTGACCTTTACGTTAATTCTAGCTCATAATCATGGATAATCACTTTGAACAATGATAAATGAAAAAAAAATGAAATTAATGAATATAAAAACCATGACTATTAACAACTCAAGGATTACCTATTACGAAATAAAAATAAAATTATTATATAAAATCGAGGATTACCTATTAAGAACAAAGAAGATTAAAACAGAAATGATAAATACCAGTTTAAAAGTTAAGAACAAATTATTTATTCAAAAACTTTGATTTTGCAGAAAAAAAGGGCAGAATTTCTTCAAGAAAACTTATTAGTTGTCATTGACAAAGGGGGGAAAAAAATGTGTCAGGTGACAATGGAATCACTTCCTGGAGCCAAAGACGAAATCAATAAGTTTCACTTTTTATTTTAACAATAAAATGATCTTTTAGCTCACCTGGGCTGCACTGCATAATCCTAGCACTGCCCCCATGGTCTCGTCTAATAGAAAACGAGGTCAAACAGGTAAAAAGAACTATTAAAAATTGCGTTAATAAATCGAGTGCCTCAAAATGTCTGACACTTATCGCTTTGTCGTTGTTTATTATTGCAAGATTTCTTGGCTCTGTGACGTCATGGAGAGGGAACAGGTTTGCCAACAAAATCACACGTGCGTATTATGAATATTTATCCAAATTAAGCTACAATATGGTAATATCATAATTAAGAAAGTTTTGAATTTAAAATTTATATATTAATTTTAAAAAATATATATATGGAATATTAATATTTCATTGAAAATTGCATAATTATGTAAGGTTGGTAACATGTCACTGCGCATTATAAAAAATAAAAAAATAAAATAAAATTAAATAAAAATTTATATATATATATATATATATATATATATATATATATATATATATATATATATATATATATATATATATTCTTCTTCGTCTACATCTTTTCCCACTTCTATGTGGGGTCGATGTTTCCGGCCAGTGTTCTCCATATGTTCTTGTTCCATATCTCATCACCCAATAAACCTTTAGACCTCAGGTCGTCATTGATGCAATCCATCCACCTACGCTTTGGTCTCCCCCTCCATCTCCTACCCTGTATATCCATTTCCATCACCCTCCTCCCAACATACTGTTTATCCCTCCTAACGACATGACCATACCATCTTAGTCTACTTTCTTGTATCTTATCTGATATTTCTCTAACTATTGAGGTACCTCTAATTACCTCGTGTCTGATCTTATCGCTTCTTGTCACCCCACACATCCATCTCAACATCCTCATCTCTGCCACATCCAGTTTTTTCTCTTGTGTCTTCTTTATTGCCCATGTCTCTGCTCTATACATCATCGCAGGTCTCACAACTGTCTTATGCACTTTACCCCTCAACTTAATCCCTATTCTCCAGTCGCACAGCACCCCAGACACTTTCTTCCAGTTCTTCCATCCCGCTTATATTCTGTGGGTTATTTCTGACTATAGGTCACCATCCTCTGCTACTGTTGATCCCAAATATTTGAACTTTTCAACAAATTGACCTCCCCATCCTCATCATCTCTCATCCTCAAGTACTCTGTCTTCTTCCTGCTGATTCTCAGTCCTCTATCCTCCATCACTCTTCTCCATTCCTCAAGCTTCTCCTCCACTATCGTCTGTTACTACATAGTACAATGTCATCTGCAAAGAGCATACACAATGGTGACTGATCTCTAATTCCCTGGTTTACTACTTCCAAGACCAGATCAAATAGATATGGATTCAAAGCAGACCTTGATGCAGACCAACATTTACTGAGAGACTTTTCGTCAAGCCCACACTGCTCTTAACATTTGCCTCTGCCCTCTCATACATATCTTGGATGATTCTTACATATTTCTCGGGGACTCCCTTTTCTCTAATACACCTTCACACCTCTTGACGTGGTACTCGATCATACGCCTTTTCCAGGTCAATAAAGACCATATGCAGTCCTTTCTGTTTCTCCCGATGTTTTTCCACCATTAGTCTCAAGGCAAATATGGCATCCACTGTCCCTCTTTCAGGCATGAAGCCAAACTGTTCATCCCCAATTGTCGTTTCCTCTCTGAGTCTCCTCTCTATGATCTTCTCCCACATCTTCAGAGTATGACTTAACAACTTTATACCTCTATAGTTTCCACACTCCTGAATGACTCCCTTCCCATTATAGATTGGGATGATTAGGCTTCCTCTCCAATCCTCTGGCATCTTTTCCTGCCTAAAGATCTTTTGAATTAAGTTCCACAAGATATCTATGCCTTCCTCTCCAAGACTCTTCCATACCTCCACTGGCATCTTATCAGGTCCTGCTGCCTTTCCATTTTTCATTTTCCTTACTGCCCGCTCTACCTCTCTTCTAGTCACTATTGTTGAAACTGCTTCAATTGGAAGTCCATCTTCATATACTGCTCATGGGTTCTCTTCATTTAGTAATCCTTCATAATAAGTTTCCCATCTACTTTTTATTTCCTCCTCTTCTGCTAGATCTACTCCATGGTTATCCTTTATTTGTCTTACTTGGGTCAAGTCCTTGGATGCAGCATCTAGGGCCTTGACACTTCACAATACATTCTTCTCTCCTTCTGATGTTTCCAGCTCTTCATAGACTTCATTCAATGTCTCTGCCTTTGCTTGTGATACTGCTCTCCTTGCTTCCTTCTTTGCCTGCTTGTACTCTTCTTTATATATATATATATATATATATATATATATATATATATATATATATATATATATATATATATATATATATATATATATATATATATATATATATATATATATCATATATATATATATATATATATATATATATATATATATATATATATATATATAGTAAAGATATATATATGATATATAATATATATATATATATATAGGTATATATCATATATATATATATATATATATATATATATATATATATATATATATATATATATATATATATATATATATATATATATATATATATATATATATATATATATATATATATATATATATATATATATATATATATATATATACACACATATATATATATAGTATATACTCAGATATACTTTATGTAACTTATACACCATATGCAAAAGCATGAATATATATATATATATATATATATATATATATATATATATATATATATATATATATATATATATATATATATATATATATATATATATATATATATATATATATACGGAATTACCTAATTGCGCTTACGGGACAGAACCCTAGGCTCGTAACTCTCCCATCTCTTACTTGTGGTTTCATTTATATGGTCAATGATGCTTATTATATATTTCTGAGAGGACTGGTGTAGGAATAGCACTGCTCATAAGTGAAAGGATTCAAGTTGAAGAAATAAATTTGGCTATAGAAAGTGAGTTCAAGGAATTTCTTATTGCTCGCATAAATACTGGGTCAGAGAGCATAATAATAACTGTTTTATATAGCCCACCAAGGAACCAGAATAGGCTTGAAGTTTATGAGGAAAGTCATATAGGTACTATTGAAGTCATAAACTCAGTTGTTAACATGGCACGGGAGAGAAAATGTAGGATTTTGATTATGGGAGATTTTAATCATAAAGAGATAGATTGGATAAATCTTGACCCACACAGTGGTGAGGACTCATTCGGGGCAAGATTCCTAGATTGCGTACAAGGGAATTTCCTACACCAACATGTAATGGAACCAACGAGGGCCAGGGGTGGGGATGAGTCATCACTACTTGATCTAGTATTCACAGATAATGTGTTGGATATTGAAAAAATTGAGTATGAACCAAAAATTGGAAAGAGTGACCACTGTGTGTTGTTGATGGAGTATATCATTGAAGATATTCTGCCTGAGAGTAGAGGCACTGAGGACATGAGGAGGAACTATCCGAAAGGAGATTACAAATGCTGGAAAAGGTATAGGAGGAGAAAAAACATAAATGCGTGGCAAACCTACAAAAGTGCAAGAAATGACTACCTAAGTAAAAGGAGAGAGGCAGAGAGAGACTATGAGAGGGACATCACCGGGAAGGCTAAAGAAAATCCCAAGCTTTTCCACAGCTTTATCAGAGGAAAACTGAAGGTAAAAGAACAGGTTTTAAGGCTAAAGAGAGAGGATGGAAGCATTACTGAGACAGATGAAGAGATCTGCAAAGAATTGAACATACTGTCAGATTTGTCTCCAGAAATACATATAAATGACATAGTAAGGGCAGCATATGCATTCTTATCAAATGTAAGGGTAGCCATCAGGCACATGGACAAGGAAATGTTCAGAAATATTTATGTAACCTGTGTGAGGCCAAAACTCGAATATGCAGCCCCATTTTGGAATCCACACTTGAAAAAGCACAAAGCTAAGCCTGAAAAAGTTCAAAGACATGCCACGAAACTGGTGCCAGAAATACGCAATCTCAGTTATCATGAGAGGCTGAGGGAATTAGACTTACCATCACTCGAAGTTAGAAGATTGAGGGGGGATATGGTGACAGTCTTAATTCCTTCAAGGTTATGATAGAGTGGATAGGTATCGATATTTTGATATGGCAGGCTCTAGAACTAAAGGTCATACTTTGAAGCTTCGTAAGAAAACTTCTTTGCAGGATGTAAGGAAATACTTTTTCAGTGCAAGAGTAGTTGATAATTGGAATTGGCTAAGCGAGGAGGTAGTTAATGCTATCTCAATCCATAGATTTAAGGACAGGTATGATAAGTATCACTAAGTATAAAATGGAACCGATCAGGAGACGGAAAGATACGAGCTTTGGACTCCTTCCTCTAAACACAATTAGGTAGGAGGGGTAGCCATTAGGAGACTTAAACAGAAAATCAAGAATTTAGAGGCAATGGTTATAAGCCTTGATGATAAAATTCGGAATATGGATGGAGAAATGAAAGAGAATGAAACACTCAGAGAGCAAATAAGATCTTTGGAGGAAGCAAATAAAGCACAAGGGCAGGAGAGAAAGGAGCTAGAAAAAAAGAATAAAGAAGCTGGAAGGGGAAAAGAGTCAACTAGAATCTAGAATTTCTAAACAAGAAGATAAAAACAAACAGCTGAATGACAACCTAAAGGAATTAGATGTTAGTTCACTGCTCTCTTCTGAGAGAGACGAGATTTCTGCTTGGAATGTCCAGATTAAGGAAAACATTAAACAGTTCAGAAAAGAGTTCCAGGAGCTGAATATGGAAAATGCCAAAACTTCCTTTGCCGATGCACTAAAGGGGAATGTGGCAGTAAAAGAGGCTGTAAAGGTGGTGGCACTGGAAAACATACAAACAGTTGACTATAAAGAGACAGTAATCGAAAAAATGAAAGACGTTGTGATGGAAAGGGCAAACCCACTCATCAGACAGGCACTTGATAAGGAGAAGACAGTGGTAATCTCAGGCATAAGCAAATCCCAGGAGCCAACATGGCAGGGGAGACTTGAAGAAAATAAGGCTAGGGTTGTAGACCTGATAAGAAAGCTTGGAGTAGTTTGTGGTCCTGAGGATATTGTAAACATACACCAACTAGGTAAATATTCGAGGGAAGGAAAGCCGAGACCAACAAAAGTAACCTTTGAGAGAGGGGAAACATGTAGGGAAATATTGTTGAGAAAAAAAAGTCTAAAAGACCTTCAAGAATTCAAAGAAGTGTTCATTAGACGATACAGAACACAGGAGGAGATGGGAAAGATCAAAAACTTGTTGCAAGAGGCAAGAAGGTTAAATGATGAAAGAAATGAAGAAGAGAAGTAAAATTTTCGTTACAGAGTTCTTCCAGACAGAGGGAAGATAAAGAAGATAATGACAGAAGATCAGGGGATGGGGCCTCATTAAGATTGTTATAAACAAATGCTGATGGATTAGCTGGTAAGGCAGTAGAATTAAAAGATAGGATTCACAACAGTAAGGCAGATATAGTAGCAATTACAGAGACTAAGTTGAGTGAGGACATAAACAGTGTCACAGTTCTTCCTAAGGGCTTCAGAATACTAAGGGTTGAAAGATCTGAGAGGACTGGTGGAGGGATAGCACTGCTCATAAGTGAAAGGATTCAAGTTGAAGAAATAAACTTGGCTATAGAAAGTGAGTTCAAGGAATTTCTTGTTGCTCGCATAAATACTGGGTCAGAGAGCATTATAATAACTGTTGTATACAACCCACCAAGGAACCAAAATAGGCTTGAAGTTTATGAGGAAAGTCATATAGGTACTATTGAAGTCATAAACTCAGTTGTTAACATGGCACGGGAAAAAAAATGTAGGATTTTGATTATGGGAGACTTTAATCATAAAGAGATAGATTGGATAAATCTTGACCCACACAGTGGTGAGGACTCATTCGGGGCAAGATTCCTAGATTGCGTACAAGGGAATTTCCTACACCAACATGTAATGGAACCAACAAGGGCCAGGGGTGGGGATGAGCCATCACTACTTGATCTAGTGTTCACAGATAATGTGTTGGATATTGAAAATATTGAGTATGAACAACCAAATGGAAAGAGTGACCACTGTGTGTTGTTGATGGAGTATATCATTGAAGATATTCTTCCTGAGAGTAGAGACACTGAGGACATGAGGAGGAACTATCCGAAAGGAGATTACATCAAAATGAATGAGCTTTTTGCCGTTATTGACTGGAGAACCTTATTTGACAACAAACCTGTACCAGAAATGTATGACATCTTTTGTGAGAAATATGGGAAGATAGTAGATTGCTGCATACCTGTCACCAAAGTAGGTGTAATTCATGCCAGAGAGAAATGGTTCGATAATGGGTGTAAAAGAGCTAAGGAGTGGAGAGACAAATGCTGGAAAAGGTATAGGAGGAGAAAAAACATAAATGCCTGGCAAACCTACAAAAGAGCAAGAAACGACTACCTAAGTAAAAGGAGAGAGGCAGAGAGAGACTATGAGAGGGACATCACCAGAAGGCTAAAGAAATTCCCAAGCTTTTCCACAGCTTTATCAGAGGAAAACTGAAGGTAAAAGAACAGGTTTTAAGGCTAAAGAGAGCGGATGGAAGCATCACTGAGACGGATGAAGAGATCTGCAAAAAATTGAATAAGGAGTTTCAGTCAGTATTTACAGTAGAAAATACCCCACCCCTCAGATTGCAGTGATAGAAGCTCAAGGGCCGGTATTAGAGAACATCAACCTTACAGCCACAGAGGTATGCAAAGCGCTGATGGATTTAGATGTTCATAAAGCTACAGGTTCTGATGACATATCCCCTCATGTGCTTAAAAAATGCGCAAACACAATATCAGTGGCACTAAGTATCATATTTAAGGAGTCACTGGAGTCGGGGGAGATTCCAAGATACTGGAAACAAGCAAATGTGATACCTATCTTCAAAAAGGGAAGGAGGGATACGGCTCTGAACTATAGACCAGTTTCCTTGACCAGCATAGTTTGCAAAGTTATGGAGAAACTACTAAGGAAACAAATCTCTCTTCCCTTGGAATCCTTCAACTTTTTGTCAGTGAGGCAACATGGCTTCAGAGAAAGTAGATCAACAGTAACAAACTTATTAGAATTTTATGATGAGGTAAGCCAAATCTTACAGGAAAGAGAGGGCTGGGCAGATTGCATATTCCTAGACTTCCATAAAGCGTTTGACACTGTTCCACATGGGAGACTTATTAGGAAGCTGCAATCAATGGCTAGAATAGGTGGAAATGTTTTGGAATGGATAAAAACTTACTTAGAAGGAAGGGAACAGAGGGTTAGAGTAAGACACTCAGTGTCTGAATGGAGAAGAGTTAGTAGTGGAGTTCCACAGGGTTCAGTTTTAGGGCACCTTTTGTTCCTTGTATATGTAAATGACCTACCAGAGTCTGTAAATTCATTCATGAATATGTTTGCAGATGATGCAAAGATTGTGAAGAAAGTAAAAAACGAGAACAGTGGTAGAGAACTTAAGGAGGATCTAAATAATCTGCAGGGGTGGTCAGAAAAGTGGCTAATGAAATTCAATACTTCAAAATGTAAGGTAATGAGAATGGGTACAAGTGCAAGAAGCCCCAAGCTTGACTACTCGGTGGCTGGAGTACAACTTCAAGAGACAGAAAATGAGAGAGATCTAGGAGTAAACATACTGGCAGATTTGTCTCCAGAAATACATATTAATGGCACAGTAAGGGCAGCATATGCATTCTTATCAAATGTAAGGGTAGCCTTCAGGCACATGGACAAGGAAATGTTCAGAAATATTTATGTAACCTATGTGAGGCCAAAACTCGAATATGCAGCCCCCTTTTGGAATCCGCACTTGAAAAAGCACATAGCTAAGCTTGAAAAAGTTCAAAGACATGCCACGAAACTGGTGCCAGAAATACGCAATCTCAGTTATAATGAGAGGCTGAGGGAATTAGACTTACCATCACTCGAAGCTAGAAGATTGAGGGGGGATATGGTCTTTAATATCCTTCATGGTTATGATGGAGTGGATAGGGATCTATATTTTGATATGGCTGGCTCTAGAACTAGAGGTCATAGTTTGAAGCTTGGTAAGAAAACTTCTTTGCATGATGTAAGGAAATACTTTTTCAGTGTAAGAGTAGTTGATAATTGGAATTGGCTAAGCGAGGAGGTAGTTAATGCTATCTCAATCCATAGTTTTAAGGACAGGTATGATAAGTATCACTAAGTGTAAAATGGAACCGATCAAGAGACGGGAAGATACGAGCTTTGGGCTCTTTCCCGTAAACACAATTAGGTAGTCAAAATTAGGTAATCACATATACATATATACAAAGTCACTGGAGTCATTGGAGATTAAAAGATGCTGGAAACAAGCAAACGTGATCCCTGTCTTCAAAAAGTTTCTCTTTGCAAAGATATGGAGAAACTACTAAGGAAACGTATCTCTCTTCACTTGGAATCCTTCAACTTTTTGTCAGTGAGGCAACATGGCTTCAGAGAAGGTAGATCAACAGTAACAAACTTATTAGAATTTTATGATGAGGTAAGCCGAATCTTACAGGAAAGAGAGGGCTGGGCAGATTGCATATTCCTAGACTTCCAGAAAGCGTTTGACACTGTTCAACATGGGAGACTTATTAGGAAGCTGCAATCAATGGCTAGAATAGGTGGAAATGTCTTGGAATGGATAAAAACTTACTTGGAAGGAAGGGAACAGAGGGTTAGAGTAAGACACTCAGTGTCTGAATGGAGAAGAGTTACTAGTGGAGTAACACAGCGTTCAGTTTTAGGGCCACTTTTGTTCCTTGTATATGTAAATGACCTACCAGAGTCTGTAAATTAATTCTTGAATATGTTTGCTGATCATGCAAAGATTGTGAAGAAAGTAAGAAACGAGAACAATGGTAGAGAACTTCAGGAAGATCTAAATAGTCTGCATGAGTGGTCAGAAAAGTGGCTAATGAAATTCAATACTTCAAAATGTAAGGTAATGAGAATGGGTACAAGTGCAAGAAGCCCCAAGCTTGACTACTCGGTGGCTGGAGTACAACTTCAAGAGACAGAAAATGAGAGAGATCTATGAGTAAACATACTGGCAGATTTGTCTCCAGAAATACATATAAATGGCATAGTAAGGGCAGCATAAGCATTCTTATCAAATGTAAGGGTAGCCTTCAGGCACATGGACAAGGAAATGTTCAGAAATATATATGTAACTTCTGTGAGGCCAAAACTCGAATATGCAGCCCCCTTTTGGAATCCGCACTTGAAAAAGCACATAGATAAGCTTGAAAGAGTTCAAAGAAATGCCACGAAACTGGTGCCAGAAATACGCAATCTCAGTTATCATGAGAGGCTGAGGGAATTAGACTTACCATCACTCGAAGCTAGAAGAGTGAGGGGGGATATGGTGACAGTCTTTAAATTCCTTCATGGTTATGATAGAGTGGATAGGGATCGATATTTTGATATGGAAGGCTCTAGAACTAGAGGTCATACTTTGAAGCTTCGTAAGAAAACCTCTTTGCAGGATGTAAGGAAATACTTTTTCAGTGTAAGAGTAGTTGATAATTTGAATTCGCTAAGCGAGGAGGTAGTTAATGCTATCTCAATCCGTAGTTTTAAGGACAGGTATGATAAGTATCACTAAGTATAAAATGGAACCGATCAGGAGACGGGATGATACGAGCTTTGGGCTCTTGCCCGTAAACACAATTAGGTAATTACACTTAGGTAATTACATACATATACATACATACACACATAGTCTTTAAATTTGTTCATGGATATGATAGAGTGGATAGGGATCAATTTTTTGATATGGCAGGCTCTAGAACTAGTGGTCATATTTTGAAGCTTCATGAGAAAACTTCTTTGCAGGATGTAAGGAAATATTTTTTCAGTGTAAGAGTAGTTGATACTTGGAATTCGCTAAGCGAGGAGGTAGTTAATGCTATCTCAATCCATAGTTTTATGGACAGGTATGATAAGTATCACTAAGTATAAAATGGAACCGATCAGGAGGTAGGAAGATACGAGCTTTGGGTTCTTTCCCGTAAACACAATTAGGTAATTGTAATTAAGTAATTACACGATACAGAGCACAGGAAGAGACGGGAAAGATCAAAAACTTGTTGCAAGAGGCAAGAAGGTTAAATGAGGAAAGGAATGAAGAAGAGAAGTAAAATTTTCATTTCAGAGTTCTTCCAGACAAAGGGGAGATAAAGAAGATAATGACAGAAGATCAGGGGATGGGGCCTCATTAAGATTGTTACACACAAATGCTGATGGATTAGCTGGTAAGGCAGTAGAATTAAAAGATAGTATTCACAACAGTAAGGCAGATATAGTAGCAATTACAGAGACTAAGTTGAGTGGGGACATAAACAGTGTCACAATTTTTCCTAAGGGCTTCAGAATATTAAGGGTTGAAAGATCTGAGAGGACTGGTGGAGGGATAGCACTGCTCATAAGTGAAAGGTTTCAAGTTGAAGAAATAAACTTGACTATAGAAAGTGAGTTTAAGGAATTTCTTGTTGCTCGCATAAATACTGGGTCAGAGAGCATAATAATAACTATTGCATATAATCCACCAAGGAACCAGAATAGGCTAGAAGTTTATGAGGAAAGTCATATAGGTACTATTGAAGTCATAAACTCAATTGTTAACATGGCACGGGAGAGAAAATGTAGGATTTAGATTATGGGAGATTTTAATCATAAAGAGATAGATTGGATAAATCTTGAAGCACACAGTGGTGAGGACTCATTCGGGGCAAGATTCCTAGATTGTGTACAAGGGAATTTCCTACACCAACATGTGAAGGAACCAACGAGGGGCAGGGGTGGGGATGAGCCATCACTACTTGATCTAGTATTCACAGATAATGTGTTGGATATTGAAAAAATTGAGTATGAACCATCAATTGGAAAGAGTGACCACTGTGTGTTGTTGATGGAGTATATCATTGAAGATATTCTTCCTGAGAGTAGAGGCACTGAGGACATGAGCAGGAACTATCCGAAAAGAGATTACATCAAAATGAATGAGCTTTTTGCAGTTATTGACTGAAGAACCTTATTTGACAACAAATCTGTACAAGAAATGTATGACATCTTTTGTGAGAAATATGGGAAGATAGTAGATTGCTACATACCTGTCACCAAAGTAGGTGTAATTCATGCCAGAGAGAAATGGTTTGATAATGAGTTTAAAAGAGCTAAAGAGTGGAGAGACAAATGCCGGAAAAGGCATAGGAGGAGAAAAAACATAAATGCCTGGCAAACCTACAAAAGAGCAAGAAATGACTACCTAAGTAAAAGGAGAGTGGCAGAGAGAGACTATGAGAGGGACATCACCAGGAAGGCTAAAGAAAAGCCCAAGCTTTTCCACAGCTTTATCAGAGGAAAACTGAAGGTAAAAGAACAGGTTTTAAGGCTAAAGAGAGCGGATGGAAGCATCACTAAGACGGATGAAGAGATCTGCAAAGAATTGAATAGGGGGTTTCAGTCAGTATTTACAGTAGAAAATACCCCACCCCCTCAGATTGCAGATATAGAAGCTCAAGGGCCGGTATTAGAGAACATCAACCTTACAGCCACAGAGGTATGCAAAGCGCCAATGGATTTAGATGTTCATAAAGCTACAGGTCCTGATGACATATCCCCTCATGTGCTTAAAAAATGCTCAAACTCAATATCAGTGGCACTAAGTATCATATTTAAAAAGTCACTGGAGTCAGGGGAGATTCCAAGATGCTGGAAACAAGCAAATGTGATACCTATTTTCAAAAATGGAAGGTGGGATACGGCTCTGAACTATAGACCAGTTTCCTTGATCAGCATAGTTTGCAAAGTTATGGAGAAACTACTAAGGAAACATATCTCTCTTCACTTGGAATCCTTCAACTTTTTTCAGTGAGGCAACATGGCTTCAGAGAAGGTAGATCAACAGTAACAAACTTATTAGAATTTTATTATGAGGTAAGCTGAATCTTACAGGTAAGAGAGGGCAGGGCAGATTGCATATTCCTAGACTTCCAGAAAGCGTTTGACACTGTTCCACATGGGAGACTTATTAGGAAGCTGCAATCAATGGCTAGAATAGGTGGAAATGTCTTTGAATGGATAGAAACTTACTTGGAAGGAAGGGAACAGAGGGTTAGAGTAAGACACTCAGTGTCTGAATGGAGAAGAGTTAGTAGTGGAGTTCCACAGGGTTCAGTTTTAGAGCACCTTTTTTTCCTTGTATATGAAATGACCTACCAGAGTCTGTAAATTCATTCATGAATATGTTTGCTGATGATGCAAAGATTATGAAGAAAGTAAAAAATGAGAACAATGTTAGAGAACCTCACGAAGATCTAAATAGTCTGCATGAGTGGTCAGAAAAGTGGCTAATGAAATTCAATACTTCAAAATGTAAGGTAATGAGAATGGGTACAAGTGCAAGAAGGCCCAAGCTTGACTACTCGGTGGCTGGAGTACAACTTCAAGAGACAGAAAATGAGAGAGATCTAGGAGTAAACATACTGGCAGATTTGTCTCCAGAAATACATATAAATGGTATAGTAAGGGCAGCATATGCATTCTTATCAAATGTAAGGGTAGTCTTCAGGCACATGGACAAGGAAATGTTCAGAAATATTTATGTAACTTCTGTGAGGCCAAAACTCGAATATGCAGCCCCCTTTTGGAATCCGCACTTGAAAAAGCACATAGCTAAGCTTGAAAGAGTTCAAAGAAATGCCACGAAACTGGTGCCAGAAATACGCAATCGCAGTTATGATGAGAGGCTGAGGGAATTAGACTTACCGTCACTCGAAGCTAGAAGATTGAGTGGGGATATGGTGACAGTCTTTAAATTCCTTCATGGTTATGATAGAGTGGATAGGGATCGATATTTTGATATGGCAGGCTCTAGAACTAGAGGTCATACTTTGAAGCTTCGTAAGAAAACTTCTTTGCAGGAGGAAAGGATATACTTTTTCAGTGTAAGAGTAGTTGATACTTGGAATTCGCTAAGCGAGGAGGTAGTTAATGCTATCTCAATCCATAGTTTTAAGGACAGGTATGATAAGTATCACTATGTAAAAAATGGAACCGATCAGGAGGTAGGAAGATACGAGCTTTGGGCTCATTCCTGTAAACACAATTAGGTAATTATAATTAAGTAATTACACGATACAAAACACAGGAAGAGATGGGAGAGATAAAAAACTTGTTGCAAGAGGCAAGAAGTTTAAATAAGGAAAGAGATGAAGAAGAGAAGAAAAATTTTCATTTCAGAGTTCTTCCAGACAAAGGGGAGATAAAGAAGATAATGACAGAAGATCAGGGGATGGGGCCTCATTAAGATTGTTACACACAAATGCTGATGGATTAGCTGGTAAGGCAGTAGAATTAATAGATAGGATTCACAATAGTAAGGCAGATATAGTAGCAATTACAGAGACTAAGTTGAGTGGGGACATAAACAGTGTCACAGTTTTTCCTAAGGGCTTCAGAATATTAAGGGTTGAAAGATCTGAGAGGACTGGTGGAGGGGTAGCACTGCTCATAAGTGAAAGGATACAAGTTGAAGAAATAAACTTGGCTATAGAAAGTGAGTTCAAGGAATTTCTTGTTGCTCGCATAAATACTGGGTCAGAGAGCATAATAATAACTATTGCATATAATCCACCAAGGAATCAGAATAGGCTAGAAGTTTATGAGGAAAGTCATATAGGTACTATTGAAGTCCTAAACTCAGTTGTTAACATGGCACGGGAAAAAAAATGCAGGATTTTGATTATGGGAGACTTTAATCATAAAGAGATAGATTGGATAAATCTTGACCCACACAGTGGTGAGGACTCATTCGGGGCAAGATTCCTAGATTGCGTACAAGGGAATTTCCTACACCAACATGTAAAGGAACCAACGAGGGCCTGGGGTGGGGATGAGCCATCACTACTTGATCTAGTATTCACAGATAATGTGTTGGATATTGAAAAAATTGAGTATGAACCACCAATTGGAAAGAGTGACCACTGTGTGTTGTTGATGGAGTATATCATTGAAGATATTCAGCCTGAGAGTAGAGGCACTGAGGACATGAGGAGGAACTATCCGAAAAGAGATTACATCAAAATGAATGAGCTTTTTGCAGTTATTGACTGAAGAATCTTATTTGACAACAAATCTGTACAAGAGATGTATGACATCTTTTGTGAGAAATATGGGAAGATAGTAGATTGCTGCATACCTGTCACCAAAGTAGGTGTAATTCATGCCAGAGAGAAATGGTTTGAAAATGAGTGTAAAAGGGCTAAGGAGTGGAGAAACAAATGCCGGAAAAGGTATAGAAGGAGAAAAAACATAAATGCCTGGCAAACCTACAAAAGAGCAAGAAATGTCTACCTAAGTAAAAGGAGAGAGGCAGAGAGAGACTATGAGAGGGACATCACCAGGAAGGCTAAAGAAAAGCCCAAGCTTTTCCACAGCTTTATCAGAGGAAAACTGAAGTTAAAACAACAGGTTTTAAGGCTAAAGAGAGAAGATGGAAGCATCACTAAGACGGATGAAGAGATCTGCAAAGAATTGAATAAGGAGTTTCAGTCAGTATTTACAGTAGAAAATACCCCACCTCCTCAGATTGCAGAGATAGAAGCTCAAGGGCTGGTATTAGAGAACATCAACCTTACAGCCACAGAGGTATGCAAAGCGCCGATGGATTTAGATGTTCATAAAGCTACAGGTTCTGATGACATATCCCTCATGTGCTTAAAAAATGCTCAAACTCAATATCAGTGGCACTAAGTATCATATTTAAAAAGTCACTGGAGTCGGGGGAGATTCCAAGATTCTGGAAACAAGCAAATGTGATACCTATCTTCAAAAATGGAAGAAGGGATATGGCTCTGAACTATAGACCAGTTTCCTTGACCAGCATAGTTTGCAAAGTTATGGAGAAACTACTAAGGAAACATATCTCTCTTCACTTGGAATCCTTCAACTTTTTGTCAGTGAGGCAACATGGCTTCAGAGAAGGTAGATCAACAGTAACAAACTTATTAGAATTTTATGATGAGGTAAACCGAATCTTACAGGAAAGAGAGGGCAGGGCAGATTGCATATTCCTAGACTTCCAGAAAGCGTTTGAGACTGTTCCACATGGGAGACTTATTAGGAAGCTGCAAGCAATGGCTAGAATAGGTGGAAATGTCTTGGAATGAATAAAAACTCACTTGGAAGGAAGGGAACAGAGGGTTAGAGTAAGACACTCAGTGTCTGAATGGAGAAGAGTTAGTAGTGGAGTAACACAGCGTTCAGTTTTAGGGCCACTTTTGTTCCTTGTATATGTAAATGACCTACCAGAGTCTGTAAATTCATTCATGAATATGTTTGCAGATGATGCGAAGATAGTGAAGAAAGTAAAAAACGAGAACAATGTTAGAGAACCTCACGAAGATCTAAATAGTCTGCATGAGTGGTCAGAAAAGTGGCTAATGAAATTCAATACTTCAAAATGTAAGGTAATGAGAATAGGTAGAAGTGCAAGAAAGCCCAGTCTTGACTACTCGGTGGCTGGAGTACAACTTCAAGAGACAGAAAATAAGAGAGATCTAGGAGTAAACATACTGGCAGATTTGTCTCCATAAATACATATAAATGGTATAGTAAGGGCAGCATATGCATTCTTATCGAATGTAAGGGTAGCCTTCAGGCACATGGACAAGGAAATGTTCAGAAATATTTATGTAACTTCTGTGAGGCCAAAACTCGAATATGCAGCCCCCTTTTGGAATCCGCACTTGAAAAAGCACATAGATAAGCTTGAAAGAGTTCAAAGGAATGCCACGAAACTGGTGCCAGAAATACGCAATCTCAGTTATGATGAGAGGCTGAGGGAATTAGACTTACCATCACTCGAAGCTAGAAGAGTGAGAGGGGATATGGTGACAGTCTTTAAATTCCTTCATGGCTATGATAGAGTGGATAGGGATCGATATTTTGATATGGCAGGCTCTAGAACTAGAGGTCATACTTTGAAGCTTCGTAAGAAAACTTCTTTGCAGGATGTAAGGAAATACTTTTTCAGTGTAAGAGTAGTTGATAATTTGAATTCGCTAAGCGAGGAGGCAGTTAATGCTATCTCAATCCATAGTTTTAAGGACAGGTATGATAAGTATCACTAAGTATAAAATGGAACCGATCAGGAGACGGGATGATACGAGCTTTGGGCTCTTGCCCGTAAACACAATTAGGTATTTACTATTAGGTAATTACATACATATACACTCATATACATACATACACACATAGTCTTTAAATTCCTTCATGGATATGATAGAGTGGATAGGGATCGATTTTTTGATATGGCAGGCTCTAGAACTAGAGGTCATATTTTGAAGCTTCATAAGAAAACTTCTTTGCAGGATGTAAGAAAATCCTTTTTCAGTGTAAGAGTAGTTGATACTTGGAATTCGTTAAGCGAGGAGGTAGTTAATGCTATCTCAATCCATAGTTTTAAGGACAGGTATGATAAGTATCACTAAGTATAAAATGGAACCGATCAGGAGGTAGGAAGATACAAGCTTTGGGCTCTTTCCCGTAAACACAATTAGGTAATTATAATTAAGTAATTACACGATACAGAACACAGGAAGAGATGGGAGAGATCAAAAACTTGTTGCAAGAGGCAAGAAGATTAAATGAGGAAAGAAATGAAGAAGAGAAGTAAAATTTTCATTTCAGAGTTCTTCCAGACAAAGGGGAGATAAAGAAGATAATGGCAGAAGATCAGGGGATGGGGCCTCATTAAGATTGTTACACACAAATGCTGATGGATTAGCTGGTAAGGCAGTAGAATTAAAAGATAGTATTCACAACAGTAAGGCAGATATAGTAGCAATTACAGAGACTGAGTTGAGTGGGGACATAAACAGTGTCACAGTTTTTCCTAAGGGCTTCAGAATATTAAGGGTTTTTGAAAGATCTGAGAGGACTGGTGAAGGGATAGCACTGCTCATAAGTGAAAGGATTCAAGTTAAAGAAATAAACTTGGCTATAGAATGTGAGTTCAAGGAATTTCTTGTTGCTCGCATAAATACTGGGTCAGAGAGCATAATAATAACTATTGCATATAATCCACCAAGGAACCAGAATAGGCTAGAAGTTTATGAGGAAAGTCATATAGGTGCTATTGAAGTCATAAACTCAGTTGTTAACATGGCATGGGAGAGAAAATTTAGGACTTTGATTATGGGAGATTTTAATCACAAAGAGATAGATTGGATAAATCTTGACCCACACAGTGGTGAGGACTCATTCGGGGCAAGATTCCTAGATTGCGTACAAGGGAATTTCCTACACCAACATGTGAAGGAACCAACGAGGGGCAGGGGTGGGGATGAGCCATCACTACTTGATCTAGTATTCACAGATAATGTGTTGGATATTGAAAAAATGAGTATGAACCACCAATTGGAAAGAGTTACCACTGTGTGTTGTTGATGGAGTATATCATTGAAGATATTCAGCCTGAGAATAGAGGCACTGAGGACATGAGGAGGAACTATCCGAAAAGAGATTACATCAAAATGAATGAGCTTTTTGTAGTTATTGACTGAAGAACCTTATTTGACAACAAATCTGTACAAAAAATGTATGACATCTTTTGTGAGAAATATGGGAAGATAGTAGATTGCTGCATACCTGTCACCAAAGTAGGTGTAATTCATGCCAGAGAGAAATGGTTTGATAATGAGTGTAAAAGAGCTAAGGAGTGGAGAGACAAATGCTGGAAAAGGTATAGGAGGAGAAAAAACATAAATGCCTGGCAAACCTACAAAAGAGCAAGAAATGACTACCTAAGTAAAAGGAGAGAGGCAGAGAGAGACTATGAGAGGGACATCACCAGGAAGGCTAAAGAAAATCCCAAGCTTTTCCACAGCTTTATCAGAGGAAAACTGAAGGTAAAAGAACTGGTTTTAAGGCTAAAGAGAGCGGATGGAAGCATCACTAAGACGGATGAAGAGATCTGCAAAGAATTGAATAAGGAGTTTCAGTCAGTATTTACAGTAGAAAATACCCCACCTCCTCAGATTGCAGAGATAGAAGCTCAAGGGCCGGTATTAGAGAACATCAACCTTACAGCCACAGAGGTATGCAAAGCGCCGATGGATTTAGATGTTCATAAAGCTACAGGTTCTGATGACATATCCCCTCATGTGCTTAAAAAATGCTCAAACTCAATATCAGTGGCACTAAGTATCATATTTAAGGAGTCACTGGAGTCAGGGGAGATTCCAAGATGCTGGAAACAAGCAAATGTGATACCTATCTTCAAAAATGGAGGGAGGGATACGGCTCTGAACAATAGACCAGTTTCCTTGACCAGCATAGTTTGCAAAGTTATGGAGAAACTACTAAGGAAACATATCTCTCTTCACTTGGAATCCTTCAACTTTTTGTCAGTGAGGCAACATGGCTTCAGAGAAGGTAGATCAACAGTAACAAACTTATTAGAATTTTATGATGAGGTAAGCCAAATCTTACAGGAAAGAGAGGGCTGTTCAGATTGCATATTCCTAGACTTCCAGAAAGCGTTTGACACTGTTCCACATGGGAGACTTATTAGGAAGCTGCAAGCAATTGCTAGAATAGGTGGAAATGTCTTGGAATGGATAAAAACTTACTTGGAAGGAAGGGAACAGAGGGTTAGAGTAAGATACTCAGTGTCTGAATGGAGAAGAGTTAGTAGTGGAGTTCCACAGGGTTCAGTTTTAGGGCTACCTTTTGTTCCTTGTATATGTAAATGACCTACCAGAGTCTGTAAATTCATTCATGAATATGTTTGCAGATGATGCAAAGATTGTGAAGAAAGTAGGAAGCGAGAACAATGGGAGAGAACTTCAGGAGGATCTAAATAGTCAGCATGAGTGGTCAGAAAAGTGGCTAATGAAATTCCATACTTCAAAATGTAGGGTAATGAGAATGGGTAGAAGTGCAAGAAGGCCCAATCTTGATTACTCGGTGGCTGGAGTACAACCTCAAGAGACAGAAAATGAGAGAGATCTAGGAGTAAACATACTGTCAGATTTGTCTCCAAAAATACATATAAATGGCATAGTAAGGGCAGTGTTGCTGCCACCCATGGTGGTAGAGAGAGAGTGAGAGAGAGAGAGAGAGAGAGAGAGAGAGAGAGAGAGAGAGAGAGAGAGAGAGAGAGAGAGAGAGAGAGAGAGCAGCAACATATGGGTATACAGAGAGAGAAAGAGAGAGGCGCCATGGAGTGTCAGGATAGACACTACAGGCCCTTGTTCTAGCTTAGTAAGCATAATTGATACACTGACATTCTATATTAGAGAAGAGGCAGACAGAGACTGACTGGATTCGAGAGCAGACGTAATATTCAGAGGATTCATTCTGGGCCTCAATTACATAAGTTATGAGAAGCTAACCGCATTAACCTGTAAGAATTAAAATGCAGCATAAAATGATAAATAGAGAGTAAGGATGAAGACATTAACTAAATACACCTGTCGTAAAGTAGATTTATAATGCATGCAATGATTAATAGGTGTTGTTTAATGGCTTCTAGGCAAACTGTACCTATAAAGACGAGTCTGGGATATGGCCCTTTTCTTTGTCACCTACTAATAAAATTGACTGCCTTAAAGGCGTCAATTGTTTGCGTAAAGCCTAGAGGGAGATGATGAAGACCAGATGCTGAGGAGACGACCGCTATGTCACAGTGGAGAGACTACGGCGACGAAGTAATCACCTAAAATGAGTCAAAGTTATGAGCGACCGTGAACGAAATATTCTGGGACGAGCAAATGAAAGAACTTCAGGGCAAGGATCGTAAATAGACGCAAAAGTCTAAGGAGTGAAACACAAAATTTCAACCCCCCCCAAATAAAATTCACATAATGCATTTCAGCGGCTAATAGAGAGATGAGTCTCAGCCCAGGTAAGGCATAATTTAAGAATTGTGATTGACAGAGGATCACCTGAGAGCTGGTGTATGGAGGAACAGACAAATACGGCATTGTAGAGTATGTGCCGGCGGCAACAAAGGTGAATAATAAAGGTTGAAACATAGTGATAACTGACTGAACATTGTAGTGAGTTGTGTTGAAGGTCTCAGCAGACCTAAAAATTAATTATTGCAACAGGGGGAGTGCTTACACCTAGAGGGAGAGTGAAGGACAGATTGAAGAGCATTAAAGGTATAAGCAACTGCTCATGAAGCCAAGTAATTAGCTGGATTTGAGTGATGTTAAAGGTATAAGCAACGGCTTATAAAGCCAAATAATTAGCTGGATTTGAGTAATGTGCAATAGCAGTAAGGAAATTATCAGGTTATTACATAATTGGTATATTGCAAAGGTTGATGCAGTTAGGAGATATTTATCTTAACAGTAGAATTGAGACAAATTAGTAGGGCTCATATTCATGTACTTGAAAAGTCTGTTCTAAATGTTATCGGTTACTAGGTGCATGACGTGTTGGCTACAGTAGTATGAACGGAGGAGGATGTCCCTCCGCAATGTGGGAGCGGAGTTCAGGTGTCCCTCCGCAGCGCTACACTGGTAAGTAGGCTACAGTGGTAGAAATGGAGGAGGTTTCCCTCCGCAACGTGGGAGTGGAGTTCAGGTGTCCCTCCGCAGTGCTACAGTGGTAAGTAAGATACAGTGGTTTGAACGGAGGACGTTGTCCCTCTGCAATGTGGGAGCGGAGTTCAGGTGTCCCTCCGCAGTGTTACAGTGGTAAGTAAGCTACAGTGGTTTGAACAGAGGAGGTTTTCCCTCCGCAACGTGGGAGCGGAGTTCAGGTGTCCCTCCACAGTGCTACCATGGTAAGTAAGCTACAGTGGTAGAAACGGAGGAGGTTTTCCCTCCGCAACGTGGGAAGTGGAGTTGTGGAATCCCTCCACGCTGCTACAGTGGTGTGAACGGAGGAGGTTTTCCCTCCTCAACGTGGGAGCGGAGTTCTGGTGTCCCTCCGCAGTGCTACAGTAATGTGAACGGAGGAGGTTTTCCCTCCGCAACATGGGAGCGGAGTTCAGGTGTCCCTCCGCAGTGCTACAGTGGTAAGTAAGCTACAGTGGTAGAAATGGAGGAGGTTTTCCCTCCGCAACGTGGGAAGTGGAGTTATGGAATCCCTCCACGCTACTACAGTGGTGTGAACAGAGGAGGTTTTTCCTCCGCAACATGGGAGCGGAGTTCTGGTGTCCCTCCGCAGTGCTACAGTGGTAAGTAGGCTACAGAGGTAGAAATGGAGGAGGTTTCCCTCCGCAACGTGGGAGTGGAGTTCAGGTGTTCCTCCGCAGTGCTACAGTGGTAAGTAAGATACAGTGGTTTGAACGGAGGACGTTGTCCCTCCGCAATGTGGGAGCAGAGTTCAGGTGTCCCTCCGCAGTGTTACAGTGGTAAGTAAGCTACAGTGGTTTGAACAGAGGAGGTTTTCCCTCCGCAATGTGGGAGCGGAGTTCAGGTGTCCCTCCGCAGTGCTACCATGGTAAGTAAGCTACAGTGGTAGAAACGGAGGAGGTTTTCCCCTCCGCAACGTGGGAAGTGGAGTTGTGGAATCCCTCCACGCTGCTACAGTGGTGTGAACGGAGGAGGTTTTCCCTCCTCAACGTGGGAGCGGAGCTCTGGTGTCCCTCCGCAGTGCTACAGTAATGTGAACGGAGGAGGTTTTCCCTCCGCAACATGGGAGCGGAGTTCAGGTGTCCCTCCGCAGTGCTACAGTGGTAAGTAAGCTACAGTGGTAGAAACGGAGGAGGTTTTCCCTCCGCAACGTGGGAAGTGGAGTTATGGAATCCCTCCACGCTACTACAGTGGTGTGAACGGAGGAGGTTTTTCCTCCGCAACATGGGAGCGGAGTTCTGGTGTCCCTCCGCAGTGCTACAGTAGTGTGAACGGAGGAGGTTTTCCCTCCGCAACGTGGGAGCGGAGTTCAGGTGTCCCTCCGCAGTGTTACAGTGGTAAATAAGCTACAGTGGTATGAACAGAGGAGTTTGTCCCTCCGCGACATGAGAGCGGAGTTAAGGTGTTCTTCCGCAATGCTACAGTGGTAAGTTTGCTACAGTGGTAAGAGCGGAGGAGGTTTTCCTTCCACAACGTGGGAACTGGAGTTGAGATATTCCTCTGGGGTGTTACAGTGGTAAGTAAATTACAGTGGTATGAACGGAGGAGGTTGTCCCTCTGCATCATGAGAGCGGAGTTAAGGTGTTCCTCTGCAATGCTGCAGTGGTAAGTTTGCTACAGTGGTAAGAATGGAGGAGGTTTTCCCTCCGCAATGTGGAAACCGGAGTTGAGATATTCCTACGGAATGCTACAGTGGTAAGTTAGCTACAGTGGTAAGTACGAAGGAGGTTTTCCCTCCACGAAGTGGGAAGCGGAGTTGAGGTATCTCTCCGCAGTGCTACAGTGGTATGAACATAGGAGGTTTTCCTTTTGTAATGTGGGAAGCGGAGTGGAGGTATCCCTCTGGAATGCTACAGCGGTAAGTTAGCTACAGTCCATACGCCATGCTGCAGTGGTAAGTTAGCTACAGTGGTATGAACAGAGGAGGTTTTCCCTCCGCAATATGGGAATCGGAGTTGGGATATCCCACTGCAGTACTACAGTGGTGTGAACGTAGGAGGTTTTTCCATCCGCAATATAGGAAGCGAAGTTGAAGTATCCCTCCGCAGTGCAGGACCTGTTGACTAACCAAAGCAGAGTTGAAATTACCCTTCCATAATAGTAAAAGCGGAAATAAAGGTTATCCATCCGCAGCTTCAGCTTAGTCCGACTGAGGAAAGAGGCAGATCGCTTACCCGAATAAGAAATGGAGGCAAACGATAAGAATAGGAAATTGAATATAGAAAAGGGAAGCCCTAGGATGTGGACGACAACTGAAGGCGAGAAGCAAGATGCCAAGATAATTACAAGAACAGATATAGAGACACACGTGAATGAACGGCATGGTGAACTGACAGACGAGGCACAGGAGCCGATGAAGAAGCTACCGACAGCAACAGAGGAAGCCTGATGATCAGTGTCTTGGAGTCCACCAAAGAATCCAGCAGAGGCATAACTGAACAGATAATGCAGGAGCAGTGGAACAATGATGAACGGCTGCTAAGGAAGGAGCGGGTGCACGGAATAGAACTGGTGGAAAAAGGCCCGAGGAGAACAAGGAGTGATACGAGCACGAGCAAGAGGGGAAAGGCAGACGGCGAAGGGAACCACAAGGGCGAGGATCAACACGGCAAGAAAGAGCGAGAGAGGGAGAAGCAATAAACAGATGCGGAAGCCAGAAGAAATGCTATTCCGGTCCACTCATGGCTAGTGGAACCCACAGGAGCTGCCCAATTGCGAGCAGGTCCAGTGATGAACAGACAAGGGAATGCTCTTCGGCTCGACGGACTGCAGGTGCAGTTGATGGAAGTGTGAGAAGGACTGATACGGGAGGCAAGGAATGATTGCGACACTGATATCAGACTGATCAAGGATGCCAGGGGTCAATTGCCTGTGAAAATGTCATGTCAGTTAGGAATGATGTCCCAAATGAAAGAGAATAATACAGGAAGCCCCTGTGGAGCAACGGATCTCATAAGATACATTGCAGAGCAGATGAGCAATATCCGAATGTGGGATGTGCTGGCAAGAATTGACACTGGTCTTGGGTCTCCAAGGGAAACCAGAGGCAATTGAGATAGACCAGAGTGTGAAAAGGCAAAGAAAAGGGAGACAGGGTCTGAACTATGCCAATTGCATCATGATAGACATTTGCTCAAGGCCTGCTGGAGCTTCACAAGTCTAGGGAGTAAGGAGCGCCTGAGGGTGGCTGCAAAGTTTCGGGTATGCTTCGGGTGCCTAAAGCAGAACACTGAGTTGCCATATGCCAAGAAAGAAAGCCATGGGAAGTACGTGAGAGTGACTCGTATGTGACGATCCTGCACACGGATTATGACAGTAGGTCGACAGTGAGGACTAGTGAACGAGACAACCGAAGGAACCAGCTACCATCAAGCTTAAAAGGTGACATATGGTGCGAGTGAGAACGAAAAGGCCATGGTCAAGAGAGATGATGACAGTCAGAACAAAGAGGTGACATGCATCAGAAGATAAGCTCAGAGCCACTAACTATGCCGGACGGTCCAGGGAATGACATCAGAAAAGGGGGACAGTTGCCTTGCCTGTAGTGGAGGTGTACATCAGGATGGGGAATCCTTCGCATCGAGGACAGCTCTAGGCTGGACAGTACAGGACGCCTTGCTGCCCAGGGACACAACAGAAACGTCAACGAGCCTCACTGCCATAGCCGAGCTGCCAAGATCAACAAGTGGCAATGAGTCTTTGGAGGAACGAGTACAATGGTTCTGGGAGATGGACGAGCCCACAGCAAAGGAGGCTCAGGAGAGAGAGGGGCTGTCGCTGTTGGAACAGTATGTCTTCAGCCTGTGGGACAGTCGTGTAAACAGGAGCAAAAATCACTACATACTGCCGATCTCATTCAAGCAGTCATCATTGCCTCAGGTCAGCAAATGGAGATCGGCTCGTCACAGACTGGATTCACTAAAGAACAGGCTCAGGAAGGTGTTACCGCCACCCATGGCGGTAGAGAGAGAGAGAGAGAGAGAGAGAGAGAGAGAGAGAGAGAGCAGCAACATATGTATATACAGATAGAGAGAGAGAGAGAGGCACCATGGAGTGTCAGGATAGACACTACAGGCCCTTGTTCTAGCTTAGTAAGCATAATTGATACACTGACATTCTATATTAGAGAAGAGGCAGACAGAGACTGACTGGATTCGAGAGCAGACGTAATATTCAGAGGATTCACTCTGGGCCTCAATTATGTAAGTTATGAGAAGCTAACCGCATTAACCTGTAAGAATTAAAATGTAGCATAAAATGATAAATAGAGAGTAAGAATGAAGACATTAACTAAATACACCTGTGTAATGTATATTTATAATGTATTCAATGATTAATAGTTGCTGTTTTATGGCTTCTAGGCAAACCGTACCTATAATGACGAGTCTGCGAAATGGCCCATTTCTTTATCACCTACTAATAAACTTGCCTGCCTTAAAGGCGTCAATAGGCAGCATATGCATTCTTATCAAATGTAAGGGTAGCCTTCAGGCACATGGACAAGGAAATGCTCAGAAATATTTATGTAACCTATGTGAGGCCAAAACTCGAATATGCAGCCCCCTTTTGGAATCCACACTTGAAAAAGCACATAGCTAAGCTTGAAAAAGTTCAAAGACATGCCACGAAACTGGTGCCAGAAATACGCAATCTCAGTTATGATGAGAGGCTGAGGGAATTAGACTTACCATCACTCGAAGCTAGAAGATTGAGGAGGGGATATGGTGACAGTCTTTAAATTCCTTCATGGTTATGATAGAGTGGATAGGTATCGATAGTTTGATATGACTCGCTCTAGAACTAGAGGTCATAGTTTGAAGCTTCGTAAGAAAAATTCTTTGCAGGATGTACGGAAATACTTTTTCAGTGTAAGAGTAGTCGATAATTGGAATTGGCTAAGCGAGGAGGTAGTTAATGCTATCTCAATCCATAGTTTTAAAGACAGGTATGATAAGTATCACTAAGTATAAAATGGAACCGATTAGGAGATGGGAAGATACGAGCTTTGGGCTCTTTGGGCTCTTTCCCGTAAACACAATTAGGTAAATACAATTAAGTAAATACACACACACACACACACACACACACATATATATATATATATATATATATATATATATATATATATATATATATATATATATATATATATATATATATATATATATATATATATATATCTTTCCCGTAAACACAATTAGGTAAATACACACACAAACACACACACACACATTGAGCAGTTCAGAAAAGAGTTCCAGGAGCTGAATATGGAAAATGATGCCATGAAAACTTCCTTTGCTGATGCACTAAAGGGGAATGTGGCAGTAAAAGAGGCTGTAAAGGTGGTGGCACTGGAAAACATACAAACAGTTGACTATAAAGAGACAGTAATCGAAAAAATGAAAGACGTTGTGATGGAAAGGGCAAACCCACTCATCAGACAGGCACTTGATAAGGAGAAGACAGTGGTAATCTCAGGCATAAGCGAGTCCCAGGAACCAACATGGCAGGGGAGACTTGAAGAAAATAAAGCTAGGGTTGTAGACCTGATAAGAAAGCTTGGAGTAGTATGTGGCCCCGAGGATATTGTAAACATACACCAACTAGGTAAATATTCGAGGGAAGGAAAGCCGAGACCAACAAAAGTAACCTTTGAGAGAGGGGAAACATGTAGGGAAATATTGCTGAGAAAAAATTCTAAAAGACCTTCAAGAATTCAAAGAAGTGTTCATTAGACAATACAGAACACAGTAAGAGATGGGAAAGATCAAAAACTTGTTGCAAGAGGCAAGAAGGTTAAATGATGAAAGAAATGAAGAAGAGAAGGAAAATTTTCATTACAGAGTTCTTCCAGACAAAGGGGAGATAAAGAAGATAATGACAGAAGATCAGGGGATGGGGCCTCATTAAGATTGTTATACACAAATGCTGATGGATTAGCTGGTAAGGCAGTAGAATTAAAAGATAGGATTCACAACAGTAAGGCAGATATAGTAGCAATTACAGAGACTAAGTTGAGTGAGGACATAAACAGTGTCACAGTTTTTCCTAAGGGCTTCAGAATACTAAGGGTTGAAAGATCTGAGAGGACTGGTGGAGGGATAGCACTGCTCATAAGTGAAAGGATTCAAGTCGAAGAAATAAACTTGGCTATAGAAAGTGAGTTCAAGGAATTTCTTGTTGCTCGCATAAATACTGGGTCAGAGAGCATTATAATAACTGTTGTATACAACCCACCAAGGAACCAAAATAGGCTTGAAGTTTATGAGGAAAGTCATATAGGTACTATTGAAGTCATAAACTCAGTTGTTAACAGGCACGGGAAAAAAAATGTAGGAGTTTTATTATGGGAGACTTTAATCATAAAGAGATAGATTGGATAAATCTTGACCCACACAGTGGTGAGGACTCATTCGGGGCAAGATTCCTAGATTGCGTACAAGGGAATTTCCTACACCAACATGTAATGGAACCAACAAGGGCCAGGGGTGGGGATGAGCCATCACTACTTGATCTAGTGTTCACAGATAATGTGTTGGATATTGAAAAAATTGAGTATGAACCACCAATTGGAAAGAGTGACCACTGTGTGTTGTTGATGGAGTATATCATTGAAGATATTCTTCCTGAGAGTAGAGGCACTGAGGACATGAGGAGGAACTATCCAAAAGGAGATTACATCAAAATGAATGAGCTTTTTGCAGTTATTGACTGGAGAACCTTATTTTACAACAAATCTGTACAAGAAATGTATGACATCTTTTGTGAGAAATATGGGAAGATAGTAGATTGCTGCATACCTGTCACCAAAGTAGGTGTAATTCATGCCAGAGAGAAATGGTTCGATAATGGGTGTAAAAGAGCTAAGGAGTGGAGAGACAAATGCTGGAAAAGGTATAGGAGGAGAAAAAACATAAATGCCTGGCAAACCTACAAAAGAGCAAGAAATGACTACCTAAGTAAAAGGAGAGAGGCAGAGAGAGACTATGAGAGGGACATCACCAGGAAGGCTAAAGAAAATCCCAAGCTTTTCCACAGCTTTATCAGAGGAAAACTGAAGGTAAAAGAACAGGTTTTAAGGCTAAAGAGAGCGGATGGAAGCATCACTGAGACGGATGAAGAGATCTGCAAAGAATTGAACAAGGAGTTTCAGTCAGTATTTACAGTAGAAAATACCCCACCCCCTCAGATTGCAGTGATAGAAGCTCAAGGGCCGGTATTAGAGAACATCAACCTTACAGCCACAGAGGTATGCAAAGCGCTGATGGATTTAGATGTTCATAAAGCTACAGGTCCTGATGACATATCCCCTCATGTGCTTAAAAAATGCGCAAACACAATATCAGTGGCACTAAGTATCATATTTAAGGAGTCACTGGAGTCGGGGGAGATTCCAAGATGCTGGAAACAAGCAAATGTGATACCTATCTTCAAAAAGGGAAGGAGGGATACGGCTCTGAACTATAGACCTGTTTCCTTGACCAGCATAGTTTGCAAAGTTATGGAGAAACTACTAAGGAAACATATCTCTCTTCACTTGGAATCCTTCAACTTTTTGTCAGTAAGGCAACATGGCTTCAGAGAAGGTAGATCAACAGTAACAAACTTATTAGAATTTTATGATGAGGTAAGCCAAATCTTACAGGAAAGAGAGGGCTGGGCAGATTGCATATTCCTAGACTTCCAGAAAGCGTTTGACACTGTTCCACATGGGAGACTTATTAGGAAGCTGCAATCAATGGCTAGAATAGGTGGAAATGTTTTGGAATGGATAAAAACTTACTTAGAAGGAAGGGAACAGAGGGTTAGAGTAAGACACTCAGTGTCTGAATGGAGAAGAGTTAGTAGTGGAGTTCCACAGGGTTCAGTTTTAGGGCCACTTTTGTTCCTTGTATATGTAAATGACCTACCAGAGTCTGTAAATTCATTCATGAATATGTTTGCAGATGATGCAAAGATTGTGAAGAAAGTAAAAAACGAGAACAATGGTAGAGAACTTCAGGAGGATCTAAATAATCTGCATGAGTGGTCAGAAAAGTGGCTAATGAAATTCAATACCTCAAAATGTAAGGTAATGAGAATGGGTACAAGTGCAAGAAGGCCCAAGCTTGACTACTCGGTGGCTGGAGTACAACTTCAAGAGACAGAAAATGAGAGAGATCTAGGAGTAAACATACTGGCAGATTTGTCTCCAGAAATACATATAAATGGCATAGTAAGGGCAGCATATGCATTCTTATCAAATGTAAGGGTAGCCTTCAGGCACATGGAAAAGGAAATGTTCAGAAATATTTATGTAACCTATGTGAGGCCAAAACTCGAATATGCAGCCCCCTTTTGGAATCCGCACTTGAAAAAGCACATAGCTAAGCTTGAAAAAGTTCAAAGACATGCCACGAAACTGGTGCCAGAAATACGCAATCTCAGTTATGATGAGAGGCTGAGGGAATTAGACTTACCATCACTCGAAGCTAGAAGAGTGAGGGGGGATATGGTGACAGTCTTTAAATTCCTTCATGGTTATGATAGAGTGGATAGGGATCGATATTTTGATATGGCTGGCTCTAGAACTAGAGGTCTTAGTTTGAAGCTTCGTAAGAAAACTTCTTCGCAGGATGTAAGGAAATACTTTTTCAGTGTAAGAGTAGTTGATAATTGGAATTGGCTAAGCGAGGAGGTAGTTAATGCTATCTCAATCCATAGTTTTAAGGACAGGTATGATAAGTATCACTAAGTATAAAATGGAAGCGATCAGGAGACGGGAAGATACGAGCTTTGGGCTCTTTCCCGTAAACACAATTAGGTAATCACAATTAGGTAATCACACACACAGAAAATAGATAAACTGAGTCACTAGATAGCACTTATATGGAGATATAAAAATTCTGTGTGAAGCTTAATTAAAAGTTTTTCTCTTTTTTTTTCCTCTTTCTCGTCTTCTTTCTATATTCTGTGAGAGGGAGAACATAAAAATGACGCCATCTCTGTCCCAAACCTCTCCCATCCATGGGTCGGTAAGAGGGGTAGCCATTAGGAGACTTAAACAGAAAATCAAGAATTTAGAGGCAATGGTTATAAGCCTTGATGATAAAATTCGGAATATGGATGGAGAAATGAAAGAGAATGAAACACTCAGAGAGCAAATAAGATCTTTGGAGGAAGCAAATAAAGCACAAGGTCAGGAGAGAAAGGAACTAGAAAAAAGAATAAAGAAGCTGGAAGGGGAAAAGAGTCAACTAGAATCTAGAATTTCTAAACAAGAAGATAAAAACAAACAGCTGAATGACAACCTAAAGGAATTAGATGTTAGTTCACTGCTCTCTTCCGAGAGAGACGAGATTACTGCTTGGAATGTCCAGATTAAGGAAAACATTGAACAGTTCAGAAAAGAGTTCCAGGAGCTGAATATGGAAAATGATGCCATGAAAACTTCCTTTGCTGATGCACTAAAGGGGAATGTGACAGTAAAAGAGGCTGTAATGTGGTGGCACTGGAAAACATACAAACAGTTGACTATAAAGAGACAGTAATCGAAAAAATGAAAGACGTTGTGATAGAAAGGGAAAACCCACTCATCAGACAGGCACTTGATAAGGAGAAGACAGTGGTAATCTCAGGCATAAGCGAATCCCAGGAGCCAACATGGCAGGGGAGACTTGAAGAAAATAAGGCTAGGGTTGTAGACCTGATAAGAAAGCTTGGAGTAGTTTGTGGTCCTGAGGATATTGTAAACATACACCAACTAGGTAAATATTCGAGGGAAGGAAAGCCGAGACCAACAAAAGTAACCTTTGAGAGAGGGGAAACATGTAGGGAAATATTGTTGAGAAAAAAAAGTCTAAAAGACCTTCAAGAATTCAAAGAAGTGTTCATTAGATGATACAGAACACAGGAAGAGATGGGAAAGATAAAAAACTTGTTGCAAGAGGCAAGAAGGTTAAATGATGAAAGAAATGAAGAACAGAAGAAAAATTTTCGTTACAGAGTTCTTCCAGACAAAGGGGAGATAAAGAAGATAATGACAGAAGATCAGGGGATGGGGCCTCATTAAGATTGTTATAAACAAATGCTGATGGATTAGCTGGTAAGGCAGTAGAATTAAAAGATAGGATTCACAACAGTAAGGCAGATATAGTAGCAATTACAGAGACTAAGTTGAGTGAGGACATAAACAGTGTCACAGTTTTTCCTAAGGGCTTCAAAATACTAAGGGTTGAAAGATCTGAGAGGACTGGTGGAGGGATAGCACTGCTCATAAGTGAAAGGATTCAAGTTGAAGAAATAAACTTGGCTATAGAAAGTGAGTTCAAGGAATTTCTTGTTGCTCGCATAAATACTGGGTCAGAGAGCATTATAATAACTGTTGTATACAACCCACCAAGGAACCAAAATAGGCTTGAAGTTTATGAGGAAAGTCATATAGGTACTATTGAAGTCATAAACTCAGTTTTCCTCTGATAAAGCTGTGGAAAAGCTTGGGATTTTCTTTAGCCTCCCTGGTGATGTCCCTCTCATAGTCTCTCTCTGCCTCTCTCCTTTTACTTAGGTAGTCATTTCTTGCTCTTTTGTAGGTTTGCCAGGCATTTATGTTTTTTCTCCTCCTATACCTTTTCCAGCATTTGTCTCTCCACTCCTTAGCTCTTTTACACCCATTATCGAACCATTTCTCTCTGGCATGAATTACACCTACTTTGGTGACAGGTATGCAGCAATCTACTATCTTCCCATATTTCTCACAAAAGATGTCATACATTTCTTGTGCAGATTTATTGTAAAATAAAGTTCTACAGTCAATAACGGCAAAAAGCTCATTCATTTTGATGTAATTTCCTTTCGGATAGTTCCTCCTCATGTCCTCAGTGCCTCTACTCTCAGGAAGAATATCTTCAGTGATATGCTCCATCAACAACACACAGTGGTCACTCTTTCCAATTGGTGGTTCATACTCAATTTTTTCAATATCCAACACATTATCTGTGAATACTAGATCAAGTAGTGATGGCTCATCCCCACCCCTGGCCCTTGTTGGTTCCATTACATGTTGGTGTAGGAAATTCCCTTGTACGCAATCTAGGAATCTTGCCCCGAATGAGTCCTCACCACTGTGTGGGTCAAGATTTATCCAATCTATCTCTTTATGATTAAAGTCTCCCATAATAAAACTCCTACATTTTTTTCCCGTGCCATGTTAACAACTGAGTTTATGACTTCAATAGTACCTATATGACTTTCCTCATAAACTTCAAGCCTATTTTGGTTCCTTGGTGGGTTGTATACAACAGTTATTATAATGCTCTCTGACCCAGTATTTATGCGAGCAACAAGAAATTCCTTGAACTCACTTTCTATAGCCAAGTTTATTTCTTCAACTTGAATCCTTTCACTTATGAGCAGTGCTATCCCTCCACCAGTCCTCTCAGATCTTTCAACCCTTAGTATTTTGAAGCCCTTAGGAAAAACTGTGACACTGTTTATGTCCTCACTCAACTTAGTCTCTGTAATTGCTACTATATCTGCCTTACTGTTGTGAATCCTATCTTTTAATTCTACTGCCTTACCAGCTAATCCATCAGCATTGTTTATAACAATCTTAATGAGGCCCCATCCCCTGATCTTCTGTCATTATCTTCTTTATCTCCCCTTTGTCTGGAAGAACTCTGTAACGAAAATTTTTCTTCTGTTCTTCATTTCTTTCATCATTTAACCTTCTTGCCTCTTGCAACAAGTTTTTGATCTTTCCCATCTCTTCCTGTGTTCTGTATCATCTAATGAACACTTCTTTGAATTCTTGAAGGTCTTTTAGACTTTTTTTTCTCAACAATATTTCCCTACATGTTTCCCCTCTCTCAAAGGTTACTTTTGTTGGTCTCGGCTTTCCTTCCCTCGAATATTTACCTAGTTGGTGTATGTTTACAATATCCTCAGGACCACAAACTACTCCAAGCTTTCTTATCAGGTCTACAACCCTAGCCTTATTTTCTTCAAGTCTCCCCTGCCATGTTGGCTCCTGGGATTTGCTTATGCCTGAGATTACCACTGTCTTCTCCTTATCAAGTGCCTGTCTGATGAGTGGGTTTTCCCTTTCTATCACAACGTCTTTCATTTTTTCGATTACTGTCTCTTTATAGTCAACTGTTTGTATGTTTTCCAGTGCCACCACATTACAGCCTCTTTTACTGTCACATTCCCCTTTAGTGCATCAACAAAGGAAGTTTTCATGGCATCATTTTCCATATTCAGCTCCTGGAACTCTTTTCTGAACTGTTCAATGTTTTCCTTAATCTGGACATTCCAAGCAGCAGTCTCGTCTCTCTCAGAAGAGAGCAGTGAACTAACATCTAATTCCTTTAGGTTGTCATTCAGCTTTTTGTTTTTATCTTCTTGTTTAGAAATTCTAGATTCTAGTTGACTCTTTTCCCCTTCCAGCTTCTTTATTCTTTTTTCTAGTTCCTTTCTCTCCTGCCCTCGTGCTTTATTTGCTTAATCCTAAGATCTTATTTGCTCTCTGAGTGTTTCATTCTCTTTCATTTCTCCATCCATATTCCGAATTTTATCATCAAGGCTTATAACCATTTCCTCCAAATTCTTGATTTTCTGTTTGAGTCTCCTGATGGCTACCCCTCCTACCGACCCATGGATGGGAGAGGTTTGGGACAGAGATGGCGTCATTTTTATGTTCTCCCTCTCACAGAATATAGAAAGAAGATGAGAAAGAGGAAAAAAAAGAAAAGAGAAAAACTTTTAATTAAGCTTCACACCGAATTTTTATATCTCCATATAAGTGCTAGTTAGTGACTCAGTATATCTCTTTTCTGGTAACACACATCTTAACTTAAAAACTTGACCATGGTAGTTTAAGGATAAAAAGAAAAAGAAAAAAAAATGCAACAAAACAAAAGTCAAACCTGAAGGAAAAATTCGAACCTGTGTCTGAGGTGGCACCCACCTGTTTCTGCTATATATTCTTCCTAACTGATAAACTCACTTGCTAACCAAGGTATGTTATCACAGGATTAGACTTTACATATATAAGGAGTCACTGGAGTCGGGGGAGATTCCAAGATGCTGGAAACAAGCAAATGTGATACCTATCTTCAAAACATATCTCTCTTCACTTGGAATTCTTGAACTTTTTGTCAGTAAAGCAACATGGCTTCAGAGAAGGTAGATCAACAGTAACAAACTTATTAGAATTTTATGATGAGGTAAGCCAAATCTTACAGGAAAGAGAGGGATGGGCAGATTGCATATTCCTAGACTTCCAGAAAGCGTTTGACACTGTTCCACATGGGAGACTTATTAGGAAGCTGCAATCAATGGCTAGAATAGGTGGAAATGTTTTGGAATGGATAAAAACTTACTTAGAAGGAAGGGAACAGAGGGTTAGAGTAAGACACTCAGTGTCTGAATGGAGAAGAGTTAGTAGTGGAGTTCCACAGGGTTCAGTTTTAGAGCCACTTTTGTTCCTTGTATATGTAAATGACCTACCAGAGTCTGTAAATTCATTCATGAATATGTTTGCAGATGATGCAAAGATTGTGAAGAAAGTAAAAAACGAGAACAATGGTAGAGAACTTCAGGAGGATCTAAATAATCTGCATGAGTGGTCAGAAAAGTGGCTAATGAAATTCAATACTTCAAAATGTAAGGTAATGAGAATGGGTACAAGTGCAAGAAGGCCCAAGCTTGACTACTCGGTGGCTGGAGTACAACTTCAAGAGACAGAAAATGAGAGAGATCTAGGAGTAAACATACTGGCAGATTTGTCTCCAGAAATACATATAAATGGCATAGTAAGGGCAGCATATGCATTCTAATCAAATGTAAGGGTAGCCTTCAGGCACATGGACAAGGAAATGTTCAGAAATATTTATGTAACCTATGTGAGGCCAAAACTGGAATATGCAGCCCCCTATTGGAATTCGCACTTGAAAAAGCACATAGCTAAGCTTGAAAAAGTTCAAAGACATGCCACGAAACTGGTGCCAGAAATATGCAATCTCAGTTATGATGAGAGGCTGAGGGAATTAGACTTACTATCACTCGAAGCTAGAAGAGTGAGGTGGGATATGGTGACAGTCTTTAAATTCCTTCATGGTTATGATAGAGTGGATAGGGATCGATATTTTGATATGGCTGGCTCTAGAACTAGAGGTCATAGTTTGAAGCTTGGTAAGAAAACTTCTTTGCAGGATGTAAGGAAATACTTTTTCAGTGTAAGAATAGTTGATAATTGGAATTGGCTAAGCGAGGAGGTAGTTAATGCTATCTCAATCCATAGTTTTAAGGACAGGTATGATAAGTATCACTAAGTATAAAATGGAAGCGATCAGGAGACGGGAAGATACGAGCTTTGGGCTCTTTCCCGTAAACACAATTAGGTAATCACAATTAGGTAATCACACACACACACACACACACACATATATATATATATATATATATATATATATATATATATATATATATATATATATATATATATATATATATATATATATATATATATATATATATATATATATATATATATATATATATATATATATATATATATATATATATATATATATATATATATATATATATATATATATATATATATATATATATATATATATATATATATATATATATATATATATATATATATATATATATATATATATTAATAACACTGATATTTTCGTTGTTTTATTTAATGGGCTTTTCCTTCCACATTATATATATATATATATATATATATATATATATATATATATATATATATATATATATATATATATATATATATATATATATATATATATATATATATATATATATATATATATATATATATATATATATGTAAACATTTCTACCTCGTGTATTTTGTTATAATGTTTCCCTCTTCTGGTATTTCTTTTAGGAGGAAACGAATATGTAAAAAAAAAAAAAAAAATCCACATATGTAGATATGGAAATTTAAGTATCAAACTGATGTAATTTACAAAATCCCATATCTAGTCGTAAGTGTCACTCTTTATTGAAATTATACCTCTGCTATAATTCTTTTACCTCATCCTAGACGGTGTATGTTATTGAGTACATTTTACGATTAGTTGGGGAGCGGGGTCGCTGGAGCTGGATAGGTGCAATTTCATCCAAGGAAATAGCTCCACCTACCTCAATATTCCCACTCTCTCGGGTCTTATCTTAGAAGAGGGATCAATGGAATATGAAGCCCATGGCTTGGGAGGATGCGTTCCCCTAGGTGAGGTGAGGCTAGGATAGGTTTGGTTAGGCTAGGTTAGGACGCACCTTTCTATGTAATCCCCTCTTCTAAATATTTACCCTCTCATTGGGTGGAGTATTATTTACAGTCGGGAGTATATTCTTTACCACGGCAGACCATGAGCACCAGTCTACCTCTGCCCATCATGGCAGGTGGTCAACTCCCAAGACCATCTGTGTTTGTCAAGTGCAGTTACTGTACCAAAGATTTTACCACAGCATCGCACAAAAGAAGGCACGAGGCAAATATTCATGGCATATGCCTAATAAGTAAACCAAAGTCAAAAAGAACTGCCAGTGCTGTCACGTGTGAAGTCTGCCCCAAAACCTTTTCTAACTTGGCGAACAAGAAAAAACATATGAAAAATATCCATGGGATAAAACAATTATCAGCATCTCGAGACCGTGCTTCAGATCTAACCTGCCATAGTTGTGGCAAAACATTTTCACGGATTTCCAGCAAGAAAAGACATGTAATAGAAATCCATGAATTGCCAAGAACTGCCTGTTGTAAACATACGTTAGTGAAGTGCAAGGAATGCAATGTTAATTTTGGCACATTACGCACCTACAGAGAACACCTCCTTCAAGCACATAATATTACCACCGATAGTGTCAATTATGAGTTTGCTTCAAATGAAGGTACGTTGGATTCAAGATTAAAAGGTTTCCGGCAGTCTTGTACCCTGGTATGCTCATCCTATTGTGCGTTGGTCCATGATTATTTATAATGCATATACATTGGTATATTTAGAATTAATGTCACTTGTTCACTTGTGTGAATTGGTTCGAATGCATTTAGTTAAAAAAAGTACTGTACAGTAGACATATATGCAGTACTGTACAGTACTTAGGCTAACAATACTTAACAACTACATATAGCATAAAGTTTGGATATTATTATAAAAACAATAACGTTACAGAATTTATGGCATGGAAAGATGAATTGGAAATGGACGTCGGAGTCAATTATACGGCTCATTCAGGTGCCTGGAAATCTGCTGATGGCTTCAGAATGATATACTATTGCCAAAGATCAGGTGTGAAAAAGACAGGTCAGTATGCAGACAATAAACATGCTGAAAAAAGTCAAAGTGGGATATATTTTTTAGAAAGATGCATGTTCAATAAGAATAATATATAAGTTGTAAATCATGTATGTCAGTCAATTATCAGAAATAGCCTAAGTTAGTACGATAGTGAAGAATCGTAAGTTGTGACAGTTATTTGGATTCATTCGGGTCTGTAAAGTCATTGCTAGATAATTTGATGAGAAAGCCCAGGAAATAGGGAGTTTCTCAGACCAGGGGGGCTTGAAAGTCTGGCGTGGGTACCAATACTGAATATTAGTGATTGCTGGATGTAATGTGGCAGAGGTCTGGAAATGGGCTGTGACTCTGATTTTTTTTGATTCACTGACTTTTGAGGTTGCTGAACCTGTGCATCCCCCTTTATTTTGGGGAAATCGAGGATTTAGTGTAATTTATATTGCACTTGTAACTATGAGAAGACTTTGACTAATAGCTATTACTAGTTACCCCTATATATATATATATATATATATATATATATATATATATATATATATATATATATATATATATATATATATATATATATATATATATACAGTAATCCCTCGCTATATAGTGGTTCACCTATTGCGAATTCAGTGCATCGCGTTTTTTTATTGGGGCGAGTTTCTTTTTTTTCTGGGTATATGCAAAAATATTAAAAAATTAGAAATTTTCAGTATTTTCATTATTTTATTGAAAACAAAAATTTTCATTATTTTATTGATACAAAAATGTATTTCCAAGCATAAGAATAATAAAACAGTAAGCAATAGCAAAAAAACATAAATTTGAACTTGTAACTCTGCACCATAAAAAGTACAATACCGGTATCAGCGTTTCGGAATACCCAAAGGGTCACACTTACGTGAGCTAGCATATATTAAAATTTCCAGTAGCTTCATTATTTTATTGATAAAAAAAATTATTTCTTAGCCTAAGAATGATAAAACAGTAAAAAATAGTAAAAAACATAAATAATCACAGTATTACACAATGTAAAATATGATACCGGTATCAGCGTTTCAGAAATCAAAAAGGGTCGCACCTACGTGATCTAGTACATATTGAACTTTTCATTATTTTATTGATAAAACAAGTATTATCAGCCTAAGAGTAATAAAACAGTAAAAAATAGTAAAAAACATGAATTTAAACATACACTCACAGTATTGCACCACGTGAAATACTGTACAATAGCGTACACTGTATTGGCGTCTTGGAAAACGCAAAGGCTCGCACCTACGTGAGATAGTTCATGGAATGCTATTGACTGAAAGGGTGAGAGACGACGAATCACAGAATTGTTTTTCTGTATGTTCTGTATCATGAGGTCTGATTGGCGTTTTAATTGAAGTTTGGTTCTCCCACCATCTTCCATTGTCTCGCCTCACTCATTCAGCCTAACTGACATGTGCACAGTCATGTTGTGCTTTTTAATGTGTTATGCTTCAGGGGCTGGGTTCTTTCGATAACAGTCTCCTATGCCTCAAAAGGCCCCTCTTTAATTTCAAGCGGCTCTTGCAGATCTTCTTTAACGTGTGATTTACAAGAGATTTACTCTACTTGGGGAGCATTAGTGTCATTTTGACAGTTTTCAATGCCATCCACCTCCATCATAGAAGGAGAAGGAACACAATTGGTTTCTGAAGACTGACCTGAATTGAGACCAGTTTGTGCAAAGTCCAAAGTATACTGTATTTCAAAACATTACTGATAGGGTACTTGGCTCTCCACTTCCATATTTTTCATAATGATCAAGGGTTTTCCTATGTACTGTATATTCAATTCACTTTGTAACTGAGCCACGAGGAAATCAAAGAACTTGGCCTTATACTCGAACGTCTTGCAGCCCTGTATGAACACGTGAAAGCACTCCAACAACTCTCACAAGAACATGATGATAATATGGTTCATTCGGTGCCTTCTGCAATCTTCTTGACGATGCCATGTCTTTACCACCTTATTCCCGGTAAGTTTACCTATCACTTTCATATAAGTTTATGCTTGCACGCTGTTATTAATAAAGTAAAGGGTGGTTTGTTAACAGTACAGGGAGGGTTTGTAGAGTAAACGTAAAAATAAATGTAAAATACCTATGTACATATAGGGTGATCCTACTTCGCGGAAATTCACCTATCGCGGTCGGCCCAGGAACTGAACCCCCGCGATAAACGAGGGATCACTGTATATATTTTTTTTCTATATATATAATGAGTGTGACACCGGGACAGGCAAAAATTGCCCTCATCAATAAAGGCCTGGGCACGAGAAAATACCAAGACGAAGGTAAAGAAAAAGGTTAAGAACAAGGCAGTGAAGAGGTATTGTCACACAAAGGAAAATGACCGACAGATGAAACAGTCAAAGTAAAGAGGACCCAGAGATATGGAGGACTAAGCCCTATATACTGTATGTAATGTACTGGGACAGTACTTTTCTCAAAATCCAAGAGCAATCCTGTTTTTTAAAACTGGGGAACTATAGAAATGTATCCTTTTATTTTTTATTAGTACAGGTACCAGTAAAATAGGATCTTTCTGCACGTCCACTATTGAAACGACCACGAATGATGGAAGTATCCAGGTCACCTACTATGTGAATCATCGTGATCATGACACTGACATTTCCAGCTTTGATCGTATGAAACTTCCTACCAGTGAAAAGGATAAAATTGCAGGTACAATAAGCATTGTAATTTTTTCCTTTGCTTAATGTATATTTATGTTAGGATATATAAAAAACTGAAGGTTTTCTACAAATGCATGATATTTATCAACATTCATAAGCAAATTAATTTAGTTTATTAGATTGTGTTGGTACATGAGAGTCAGAAGTCGAGGATAAGAGCAGTGGAAATGATCTACTTGAGGGGTGCCTTTGGAATTATTAGATGAGATAGATGGACGAATGAATGAGTGTTGGAGGAGGCTGGTGTGCTTGGATGCTGTTTAAATGATTGAGAAGATACTTTTAGGTGGTTTGGGCATTTGGAGTGTATAGAGAGGGAGAGACTGACAAAGCAATTTTAGAGGTCCTTCTGTCATGGCCACCCATAATGGGATATAGAAATAGGTAACACAGAATTTGAATCTGTTATTAACTTCTATTGGGAATAAAAACAAAATTACTCTTGTACTAACATAACCAACCCAACCTAATCTAGGCTAAAGCAAGCTAAATTAACAAAAGTAGTGATTTTGATGGATATTTATATACCAACACCTTACCAAGCTACACCAAAAATGTTATTTTGTTAATAGATTCATTATTTAACCCAGGTGTTCACCTCTGTTCCAAAACCATGCCTAGAGCCAGTACATAGCCCAAATCTCCGTAAAGAAGACAAAGCAGACAAAGACAGTGCTTTACAATTTTGGAGGAAAATAGAGAAATGAAGATGAAAAAGAATAGTTCAAATGAGTTTAGAATGTGAAGAAATGAATCAGGGTGTGCCGTTGTAAAGGTTATACTCTATAATATCAACAATATTGCTGTGGTTCCAGCCAATGAGAGAGGGAATGTGGAAGTAGGCGGAGAATTTTCCACAGACTAATCATTTAGCTGGGGTACGGGAGGAAATAGCACCTATCCAGCTCCATCCAGCCGCTCCCAACAAATACACCAGAATATTTGATGTAGATGTTGGCATAGTTAATGAATTGTAACTGAAGGACGATTTAACTTCAAACTGTCTTGTCAGTTCTATTTAAGTCTAAAGGACCTTCCATTGTAGTATCACACCGGAATTAATGAACTCGCTTGACCATATCACACTTTATTGCTTAGCTGTGACAAACATCGACTTTGACACAAACTCTTAATGGCAGGAGATGTAACAAAATTAACAAAAATATAGATTTACTCTCGCTCTCCCAAGTGAGTGCATTATATATGCAAACAATGAATAAAAATCCAACGTAACGAAAAAACTATCCCTTCAAATGTCAGGTAGCTTCTTAATTGGGGATGAACCCACCTAACATGTTATCATATTTCATGAGTTATTTTCCTAATTGGGGGTGTTAAAGTAAACATTTACCTAAATCAATAAATTCCCAAAAGTGACCCCAGACTCCCTCTTTGGTTTGCCCTGGAAAATGTAGCCTATGGCATGCTGGGGAATGAGAGCCCTAAACTATGATAAGTAACAAATTAGATCATGCAGTATATTTACTCATGTAAGGTTACAGTTTCATTCAGCTAGGAGCAGTTGTAAGGATATTAATTACATTACTGTTTTAGTATATGGAGAAGCCATATACTATATATAAAGGAAACTTGCTTATCCAAACCTATATATAATAGGTTAAAGCAATATTGAAATTAGCCAAAGATTATTATGGTATATTTTTGTCTTAGATTTCCATCTTTAGACTTTTCAAGTGAGAGGATTTAATGAGGGGCATCCTGGTGAGAGTAGGACCAGAATTTTTGATAGATTAGGAAGAAGACAACATGCTATCCCGATATCTTCCCAATTCGTTTTGGTAAGGGAGAATAGGATTATACATCTCAAATGGCTTATATCTTTTGGAATAAAAAATGGCTTATAGCTTTTAAAAATAAAGCTTATATATGTCTGAATCATAAAAGAAATATAATTTGAAATAAAAAAATGGTGTCTCTTTGAAATTTTTCCAGATATCAACTTTTTAAACACACAAAGTAGGTCTTATGCATTATATAGTATTTTTTGTTTTAAAACTAAATTGTGTTATTACAAATCTCAGTGAATAGTCATGTTGCCTTAGACTTGAGTTTATATAATAATCAACTATGCAAAAGATAAATTATTAGTATAATTTCTATTATTATTTTCATCCCCGTAGATGGGTAACGCCTCAAGGAAATATAGTTTTATCATATCAAAATAGTTTATGACTTCTTTTTAATCCAGTGGCATTCCCCATGTTATTTCCTCAGGCTAAACATCTAATAGTCCTTTGCAGTGAGAGATTGTTGTCATAATAATTTGAACATTTTCTCTTTCAGAAGAGATCAAAGAGAATATCAAGGACAGCGAGAATAGACAAGAACTAGGGAAGAAATGCGATCAGAAGAGAAAAGCGCGTGAAATCCCAAACAACAGTACGGGAGAGTTGAGTGAAAGTATTCCCAAGAAAATGAAGAAGAAAAAGGCAAAAATCAAAGCTGAAAACCCACATGAGGAGAGTAACTTACACTCTAAAAATGAGCCAGGCAACAATGTTAGAAATCAAGTCTTATGTGAGACAACCTCCACAGTAAATCCGGATTTAGATAATAATTCACGTGTCGAAAATCCTAAGCCCAAGAGTAAAAGAAGAAAGAAAAAATCCCATTTAGTAAAATCAGAGTCCAGTGATAAATCACCTGTAGTCACCTCTGTGCAGAGTAATGCTACAATTATTAACCCTGTCCAAAGTCTTAGCAGTACAGTTACGGACTCGACTAAAAGTATTAGTGACGTAACGGTATATCCTGGATTATGTAACAGTGGCCTAATCTTGAATTCAGGACAGGTTCCCAGTGGCATAGTAATAAGACCCAATCAAAATAGTGTTGGTAATGTGTTAAATCCAGGAATTCTTAATGCAGGACTACTTCTAATCAGACCACAGCTGCCTACCAGTGGCAGTGTAATAAATTCGGGGCACTTGCACCAGGGACTGCATCTGACAAGTCCTACAGTTTCAAGCATTGTCCAAGTAGGAAGCTTAGGGGAGGTGAGCACAGGAGTAACTCTAATAAATCCAGCAGTTGGTGGATGTAGCCAAACTGTAAACCCAGACCAGCCTACAAAAACATTAACTACTGTGGCAGGTAAAATGCCTCTACTCACTACAGCTTCATCAAATTCAGTGGAAGTGAACGAACTGGAAAATAAAATTTTGAAACTACAGCAAAAAGTATGGAAACTCTCAGGAACTGTGCAAGAGCTTCAAGATGAGATTGCTCACTTAAAAGATACAACAATCTGTCGAAATGTGATTGAATATGACATGCATACAAAAATGGAATGTCTCCTAAAACCTTTGTTTACTAAAACTCAGATCAAAGCTATTATTACTGATCAGACGATTTATCAGTGGCCAGATGATGACATTATTGCTGCTTTGAAACTTTATAATATTAGCAGAAAGTGCTACAGATATCTAAAAGATGTGAAAGGATTTCCTCTGCCTTCTTTGGCTACTTTAAAGATACACGGTAAGAAAGTGCTCAGCGAGATGGATGTGGCAGAAGAGATGCAAGAACCCAAAAATGCGCTCGACGAAAACCCTTGCACTCTGGATAATGTACCGGCGATCTTGGAGTCTAATGATGTGGAGTTGAGCGGTACGAAAGGCAATAACATTCATTCGAACAGCTCGCAGTCAAATATCTTGGAGAATAATTGTTCTGAAACACATACATAAGCATCCAGCAGGACGGAAACTAATTGTTCAGAATTAAGTCATGTGCAAACAAGCACTTTAGCATCTACTAACGTGGACTCGTAGAATGTGGAAGTGAGTGGTTCAGTCTCAAACATTATAGAATCTAATGCCGTTGAATCGAATGGAATGAAAGCACAAACTTTGCAGCCTAGCTATTTAATTAATATGGAGGAAATAAGTAGGGAACCAGATGTGGTAGAATCTAATAATTATTGTGGAATGTTGTCTAACTCACTGGATTCAAACCTTTTAGACTACCTGTTTTGAAATGAATAGTTTGGGTGCAAATGATATGCATTCTAACTGCATGCAGTCTGGCAATATGCAAGCCAACAGTATGGGAGCCATTCACATGCAGTAAACGAGTGTGCAGGCAAATAATTTGGAAGCAAGTTACATGCAGTCAAGTACTTTTGATACCAGGAATTTTCAGTCTGATAATTTACAGCCTAATAGTTGGCATCCTAATAATGTACAGCCTTATACTTTGCCACCAAATTAAGTACTTCTAAACATTTTGCCACCTAACAATTTACCCCCCTACGATTTGCTTCCTAATAACATTCCACCCCATGGTTTTTATCCCTACAATTTGTCATCCAGTCATTGGGGATCCAACACTTGGCCTAGACAGATGTGGAAAGAACTATTCATTTCTTGCCTTTATACTCAGTACTTGTAGTTTAATACCTAGTTCTTCCTACGAAGTATTGTCATATTATTGCATTAGTCTTAGTATAGAGGTAACCATATATGTAAAATAAATTTGTCACTATATATTTTGCTCCCTGTGGTCGAAATGGATTTTAAATGTATATTTAAGTCCTGATGGCATTCTTCACAGACTTTTTCACATAGCATACGTTAACCTTACATTGCGTGTTATCAGATTCCCATTAACAAATATTATGTTTACTTTGCTAAACACTTCTATAACAGATAGTTAAATATACATATATAGCAAAAGTCCTTAAAATAATGATGTGTTCAAACCTTTCGAAAGTAAATACCTCTAATTAGTTTTGGTATTTTGCCGAATCCTTTCTGATAACATTAGTATGGTTGACAACCTTAATAAGTGATCCTCATTTGAGTAGGGAGTATGGGGGCAGTAAAGATAACGTCACAGAATGAATTACATGAGTAGCATTACAAAACATCTGTAAATATGAATTGTCTGTATTATATGAAGTGATATATGTCATACCAGTGTCTTTATCCCTTTTTTTTTTTCATAGCTGCGTCTATGTTAGGCAACAGAACTCCCTGTTACAAAAAATTTTCACTGGAAAGTATTATTTACAAAGTCGAGAATACTATACTGTATATGAAAATATTGCAATGTTTAGTGTATTTTTTATAAGTGTGTATTTAATATTAATATATTTTATTCATTGATATGTTAGCTTACTCAGAACTTTATATATTTCATTGAAAAAATGTTTTGCTATAATAAAACATGTAACAGTATTCCCTCTATAGCATAACTCCTATGTGATGGGTGGGTCCTGCCTCCCAGAGGTCATTCTCTCATACTCTGCGTGTTCAAGTTTTCTGTTGTAAAATTCGACTTAATTAGGTGATTGTTTCATCTTCAAAGTCAAGGCTTAAAATGAGTTTCTGGTAGGATATTTCTAACCAGAACCATATTAATTGGGTCTCTGAATGTGCGTGGTTGTAGAAAGAGTGAAGGTGAATGGGGTAATATTGATAGCATGTTCATAAGAAAAATGGATGTGTTAATTCAAAACTATTGTTTTTACGGAATTTTGAACATTTTTTAATGTTTATTATATTTTCATTTCACTTCCTGGGGTGTGGAAAGTGAATATTTCCTTTTGGTTGTAATAGGTATTTTGTCATTTTGTTGTATTTCCATTTCATTTGTTTAGGGAGTTGATATGTTTACCTTGAAATCTTCAAGTTAAGTTAGTGAATAAAAAAAAATTATATGCCGCAGAGTGAAGAAGACCTACTAACCCTTTTCTTCTTATTCTTAGTTCTGGTATGTGCTGGACATACATCTTGTTCAATGCATAGGTCACCCCTAAACTGCTTAAAGAAAAGTAACTCAGTGAGGGAACACTACTGAGTAATCAAACCATGGAAATGGAGCTGCGAATAACAGCAAAACAGAAACCCTGTCTTTGATGACAGAACAAATGTCATTACAAAGATAACTATCTTATACTGTATTTGCAGATCTGTTGGGCCACCACCCAATAGTAGTGATAAGGAAAGGCTGCCAATAACTATGGAAAATAAGGTATTGCAAAGAAAAAATTCAGGCTTACCTTTTTCTAAGACTCAATCACCCACTATAAGCAGGCTACCAATCTTTAGCACCTACAACACGTAATGTGGTTGCTTTTGAAGAATAAAATGATGTATTGATACCGGGAGTGGCTGGCCTGAGGTGGACGGGTGCTACCTCCATGAACTAATCATTGATTTGGGGGATGGCGTGAAATAGCATCCATCCAGCTCCGGCCAGCCGCGCAATGCTCGGAAATATTTATGCAACTTATGTGAAGCCAAAGCTTGGCTAGGAAGACCCCTTTATCAATTTGTGCTTGAAAAAGCATTTAAATATGTTATGATACTGGTGACAGAGATATGCAATCTCAGTCATGAATTGAGGCTGATGAAGCTAGACTTGCCATCACCTAAAGTAAGAGGGAAGAAGGGAGATATGGCAATGGTTTATAAATTTCTTCATGGTTTTGACCAAGTGTATAAGGAGTAATATTTGATATTACAGACTCTAAATCTAGAGATCTTGGTTTAATGTCTCGCCTAGGGCTCATTCCCGTAATCACAATCATATATATATATATATATATATATATATATATATATATATATATATATATATATATATATATATATATATATATATATATATATATATATATATATATATATATATATATATATATATATATATATATATATATATATATATATATATATATATATATATATATATATATATATATATATATATATATATATATACAGTATATATATATATATATATATATTTATATATATATATATATATATATATATATATATATATATATATATATATATATATATATATATATATATATATATATATATATATATATATATATACATATACATATACATATATATATATATATATATATATATATATATATATATATATATATATATATATATATATATATATATATATATATATATATATATATATATATATATAATTATTATTATTTTAGAAGAGGGGGTTATTTTCTTACAGTAATAAAACCTCATTTTTCTGATAGTTTTTGTTGTGACATTAACGAATCAGGACTTCATTTCTGGCGCAATTTTTTTTTTTTTTTTGTGTGTGTGACACAGGGACAGGCAGAAACAGCCCTCATCAATAAAGGCCCGGGCACGAGAAAATACCAAGACGAAGGAAAAGAAAAAGGTTAAGGACAAGGCAGAGATGAGGCAATGTCACACAAAGGAAGACGACAGACAGAAAAAAAAACAGTCAAAGTACAGAGGACCCAGAGATATGGAGGACTAGGCTCTGAGATGATGATAGATCTGCTTTTTGAAGGATGAAAGGTCATAAGAATTAGGAGAGACAGAAGGAGGAAGAGAGTTCCAGAGTCTGCAGGTAGATGGGGAGAGGCCGTCGCTGCACCAACCAATCTGCGAGCTACAAATCTCCACACAGTTCCTGTGAGATGAGGCCGTTGGCAAGTGTTACGCAGCCTTGGCAGTGGGGGAGGGATGCAACTCGCCAACTCATCAGAGCAGCGATGGAAGTAGTGGCGATAGAAAAGCGAAAGAGAGGATACCTTACAGCAAAGAGAGAGGGAATCCAGGTTAGAAGTAAGAGAAGGATCATTAATGAGTCTGACTGCCTTAGATTCAGCCCTATCAAGAAGATAAGTAAAGGAAGAAGCACCCCAGATGTGTGAGCAGTATTCTAAGCAGGGATGGATAAGACCTTTGTAAATTTTAAGTAACTGCAATTAGGAAAAAGTAATGACGAAAACGAAACAAAACCCCCAATTTTTTGGATGAAGATTTAGAAATTTGAATTGTGTGATTCCTCCAAGACAAGTTGGAGGCTATATGGATTCCTAATTTGTTGATGGAGTTAAGAGGGTAAATTTCATTAATTTCGAAGACAATAGGGTTATCAGGAAGAGAGGAAGATAAAGAGATAGCCAGAAACTGGCTTGGAGGCATTGAATTTAACTAAATTTTGAGTGCCCCACTCAGATACTCTCTGCAAATCGGAGTTAAGAGTAGAAGAAAGAGTGATACGAGATTGATTTCAAGTAGCAGATGAAGGTTGTGAAGAAAAGGCAGAGGAAACGTGAAGGGTAGAATCATCAGCAAAGGCATGAAGAAGAGAGGAAAATGGGGATTGTAGAAGATAATTGATGAAGAGAATGAACAGAGTAGGTGAAAGAACAGAACCCTGTGGAACACCACTGGTAACAGAGAAAGGGCTAGATGTCGTGCCATCGACATCTACAGATATAAAATGGTCAGTAAGAAAACTGGAAATCAGAGAACAGAAAGAAGGGGTAAAGCTATAGGCAAGGAGTTTGGCCAACAGAGCCTTGTGCCAGACTCTGTCAAAAGTCTTAGAGATATCAAGGGCGACGACAAAGGATTCCTCATAGTTCCTCAGAGAAGATGACCATACATGAGTAAGATAGGACAGGAGATCACCAGTGTATCTTGCCTTGCGGAAGCTGTACTGGTGATCGGAGATAAGTGAGTTAGATTCAAGGCAGTTCAAGAAGTGAGCATTGAACAAAGTTTCGAAAACTTTAGCAATAGAGGAGGTTAGGGCAATAGGTCAGTAGTTAGAAGGAATAGAGCGGTCACCCTTCTTAGGAACAGGTTGAACTAGAGCATGCTTCCAAGATGAAGGATAGATAATGGTTGACACTGAGGCAAAAAAGACGGCAAAGAACGGGAGCCAGTTCATCTGCAAACTCCTTAAGGAACCTTGCAGGGATACCATCTGGACCAGATGCCTTGTTCGTCTTTAGCGAGCGAAGAACCTTATGAACTTTGCATGAAGAAAGGATAAGGGAGGGTATAGGGTTAGAGAGGGGTAAAGACTGAGGAACAGGTGCACTGGAATCGTTGTTAGAAGAGTTGGCAGAAAAATGAAAGCCAAAGAAAGTGGCATTGTCAGTGGGAGAGCAAGCTATAGAGCCATCAGAACGAATGAGAGGGGGAAAGCTTGAGATACAGAAGTTTTTGGAGAGGTTTTTGGCAAAGGACCAGAAGCATTTGTCAGTGGGAGAGGAGTTAAGGTCATCAACTTTCCTTCTTCTAAAGGAAGCCTTAGACCTTTGAATCTGAACAGTACGGTGAGCCCGATTCCTATCATGGATAGCCATGGAGCAGGCACGGTCAAAACAAGGTTTAGAGGGAGAGAAAGTTTTTGTAGAAGAGGGGATGTACGCCTCCATTCCTGCGGTCATGATCACGGCAACTTTTAGAGCTACTTGATCAGTGTTGCGGGACCGAAAGCATTAGTCATCCCATGGGAAGTCAAAGAGAAAGTTACGCAAAAAATTTTCATGTTTGGTACGCTCGTAGTGCCAAAGGCAGCGCTGAGTAGGAGGGATTGGTGGTGGGGGAGCGAAAATGGAAGAGACTGAGATCATAGAGTGGTCAGATTTACCAAGAGGGAAAAACACAGAATAAGAGTTGTTTGAAGGGTTAGAAGTAAAACATAGGTCAAGAGTGTTTGCAGCATGTTCGTGATGACCAGGAACGCAAGTAGGATATTTGATAATTTGCTCCAGATCGTGAGTAATAGAGAAAGCAAGGGCCTCGATTACTCCCACATCTGTGTGAGAAGAATAAAGCCACTCACTGTGGTGTACATTGAAGTCTCCAATGTAGAGAACTTCGGCATGTGGGTGAGAAGACAATAGCAGAAGCAAAGGAAAATAGCGGTAGTGGAGAGATAGAATTTTAGCCAGAGAACATCAAAGTCAGGAGATTCAAGGTCCATGAGCCTTGCAGTAGGAGTGTTAATGTTGCAGTATGCATAGACCCCACCTTTGCAGCGAAACTGAGTATACAGATTATAGTGAGAGATTTTAAATGGGTCAGTGGAAGCATGTGTAGACAGCTGGGTTTCAGATAAGAAGAGGAGGCTAGGTGGGAAAGTGCCCAAGTGATGTTCCACAGACGAAAGATTAGAGTTCAGCCCACGAATGTTAGAATAGTGAATAGTGAAAGAAGCAGATCTATTGGGAAGTGCAAGGTTAAGTGCAGAACCATTACTACCGCCAGGCGTGTCTGCCCTCAAGCCAATAGTGGAGTCAACACGGTCCCTGGAGATTCTTCGCACTCCTCTATGCCAGGCACTGGGAGCCATTAGCTGTGGACCTTCCATATATAATAACAAATGAGAAAAAAAGAAAGAAAAAGAGACAGATGTGGGGAATGTTGTGACTTGTCAAATGAAATGGAATAGCAAGAGTTGTGTAATGAATACGCCAGAATATTCCGTGTAGATGTAGGCATGAAGAAAGAACCGTCCTGAAGGAAGACTCAACCTAGAACTGTCTGGACCAGTCCTAGTTGCATCCTAATACCTTCAGTCGTAGTCTTTCAACAGGGGGCTGGTGCTACGCCCAATAGAGGGTCCGGGGGCATAGCCCCCATGTTAGGGAAAATATAACCCCAAGGTGGTCCGGGGATGAAGCCCCCAGATAGGCCAGATGTGCTCCCCTAGGATAGGTTATATTAGGTTTGGACGCACCAACATTTATTTTGCGTCAGATATGGAGTGCAGATTTGTTTATTTCAACGAAAACTATCAGAAAAATGCGGTTTTATTATTGTAAAAGCATAATCCCCTTTTCTAAACATTTAATATATATATATATATATATATATATATATATATATATATATATATATATATATATATATATATATATATATATATATATTTATTTATTTATTTATTTATATATATATATATATATATATATATATATATATATATATATATATATATATATATATATATATATATATATATATATATATATATATATATATATATATATATATATATATATATATATATATATATATATATATATACAGTATATATATATTCTATTCTATCTACCTTGGCTGCTTCCCCCTTAAATTGGGGGGTAGCCGACATAAAAAAAGAAAACAATAAGGGGATTACTTTGCTCTATGAGCAATAACGAGGGAGCTAGCGACCGTTCAGATGGCTCTGCTGGAGTGCCACAGCCCATCCTACCGGCTCTCCCACAACCTGTGTCGCTTCACAACTGCCAACTCCTCCTACTGCCCCTACCACAGGGCTACCTCTGTAAGATGCTGCCCCATGGCAACAGCAGATGCCCATCAGAGCTGCACCACAATCGCTTGCCACTCATTCCTATTCCTAGCACGCTTCCTTACTTCCCTCACATCCATCCTCCTATCATTCAAAGCTCTCCATACTCCATCCATCCACCCAAACCTTGGCCTCCCTCTAGCATTTCTCCCATCAACTCTTGCATTCATCACCTTTTTCAGCAGTCTTTCATCATCCATCCTTTCCACATGGCCAAACCATCTCAGAACATTCATATCTACTCTGCCTGCAATTTCTCTCCTCACACCCGTTCTAGCTCTCACCACTTCATTCCTAACCCTATCCAACCGAGATACACCAATCATACTCCTCAGGTATTTCATCTCAAACACATTTAGTTTCTGTCTCTCACTTACTTTCATACCCCATAACTCTGATCCATATATCACAGTTGGCATTACCACTTTCTCATACAAAGCTCTCTTAACATTCATTTCCAACCCTCTCTTCTTCATCACTCCTTCCAATGCACCCAACACTTTACATCCTTCATTCACTCTGTGACACACATCTGCTTCCACTCCACCATTTGCAGCTATAACCGAGCCTAAATACTTAAACTGATCAACTTCATCAAGTGTCTCTCCATTCAACATAACATTCAATCCAGCACCATCCTCATTTCATGTACACCTTATAACCTTACACTTTCCCACATTCACTCGCAACTTCCTTCTTTCACACATTTGGGGCAAGATTCCTAGATTGCGTACAAGGGAATTTCCTACACCAACATGTAATGGAACCAACAAGAGCCAGGGGTGGGGATGAGCCATCACTACTTGATCTAGTGTTCACAGATAATGTGTTGGATATTGATAATATTGAGTATGAACCACCAATTGGAAAGAGTGACCACTGTGTGTTGTTGATGGAGTATATCATTGAAGACATTCTTCCTGAGAGTAGAGGCACTGAGGACATGAGGAGGAACTATCGGAAAGGAGATTACATCAAAATGAATGAGCTTTTTGCAGTTATTGACTGGAGAACCTTATTTTACAACAAATCTGTACAAGAAATGTATGACATCTTTTGTGAGAAATATGGGAAGATAGTAGATTGCTGCATACCTGTCACCAAAGTAGGTGTAATTCATGCCAGAGAGAAATGGTTCGATAATGGGTGTAAAAGAGCTAAGGAGTGGAGAGACAAATGCTGGAAAAGGTATAGGAGGAGAAAAAACATAAATGCCTAGCAAACCTACAAAAGAGCAAGAAATGACTACCTAAGTAAAAGGAGAGAGGCAGAGAGAGATTATGAGAGGGACATCACCAGGAAGGCTAAAGAAAATCCCAAGCTTTTCCACAGCTTTATCAGAGGAAAACTGAAGGTAAAAGAACAGGTTTTAAGGCTAAAGAGAGCGGATGGAAGCATCACTGAGACGGACAAAGAGATCTGCAAAGAATTGAACAAGGAGTTTCAGTCAGTATTTACAGTAGAAAATACCCCACCCCCTCAGATTGCAGTGATAGAAGCTCAAGGGCCGGTATTAGAGAACATCAACCTTACAGCCACAGAGGTATGCAAAGCGCTGATGGATTTAGATGTTCATAAAGCTACAGGTCCTGATGACATATCCCCTCATGTGCTTAAAAAATGCGCAAACACAATATCAGTGGCACTAAGTATCATATTTAAGGAGTCACTGGAGTCGGGGGAGATTCCAAGATGCTGGAAACAAGCAAATGTGATACCTATCTTCAAAAAGGGAAGGAGGGATACGGCTCTGAACTATAGACCAGTGTCCTTGACCAGCATAGTTTGCAAACTTATGGAGAAACTACTAAGGAAACATATCTCTCTTCACTTGGAATCCTTCAACTTTTTGTCAGTGAGGCAACATGGCTTCAGAGAAGGAAGATCAACAGTAACAAACTTATTAGAATTTTATGATGAGGTAAGCCAAATCTTACAGGAAAGAGAGGGCTGGGCAGATTGCATATTCCTAGACTTCCAGAAAGCGTTTGACACTGTTCCACATGGGAGACTTATTAGGAAGCTGCAATCAATGGCTAGAATAGGTGGAAATGTCTTGGAATGGATAAAAACTTACTTAGAAGGAAGGGAACAGAGGGTTAGAGTAAGACACTCAGTGTCTGAATGGAGAAGAGTTAGTAGTGGAGTTCCACAGGGTTCAGTTTTAGGGCCACTTTTGTTCCTTGTATATGTAAATGACCTACCAGAGTCTGTAAATTCATTCATGAATATGTTTGCAGATGATGCAAAGATTGTGAAGAAAGTAAAAAACGAGAACAATGGTAGAGAACTTCAGGAGGATCTAAATAATCTGCATGAGTGGTCAGAAAAGTGGCTAATGAAATTCAATACCTCAAAATGTAAGGTAATGAGAATGGGTACAAGTGCAAGAAGGCCCAAGCTTGACTACTCGGTGGCTGGAGTACAACTTCAAGAGACTGAATATGAGAGAGATCTATGTGTAAACATACTGGCAGATTTGTCTCCAGAAATACATATAAATGGCGTAGTAAGGGCAGCATATGTATTCTTATCAAATGTAAGGGTAGCCTTCAGGCACATGGACAAGGAAATGTTCAGAAATATTTATGTAACCTATGTGAGGCCAAAACTCGAATATGCAGCCCCCTTTTGGAATCCGCACTTGAAAAAGCACATAGCTAAGCTTGAAAAAGTTCAAGGACATGCCACGAAACTGGTGCCAGAAATACGCAATCTCGGTTATGATGAGAGGCTGAGGGAATTAGACTTGCCATCACTCGAAGCTAGAAGAGTAAAGGGGGGATATGGTGACAGTCTTTAAATTCCTTCATGGTTATGATAGAGTGGATAGGGATCGATATTTCGATATGGCTGGCTCTAGAACTAGAGGTCATAGTTTGAAGCTTCGTAAGAAAACTTGTTTGCAGGATGTAAGGAAATACTTTTTCAGTGTAAGAGTAGTTGATAATTGGAATTCGCTAAGCGAGGAGGTAGTTAATGCTATCTCAATCCATAGTTTTAAGGACAGGTACGATAAATATCACTAAGTCTAAAAATGGAACCGATCAGGAGACGGGAAGATACGAGCTTTGGGCTCTTTCCCGTAAACACAATTAGGTAATCACAATTAGGTAATCACACACCATTCCAAATTCTGACACTAACTGACACAGCTTTTCCTCTGAATCTGCCACCACCACAGTATCATCTGCAAACAGCAACTGATTCAGTTCCTACTCGTTATCGTCCCCATCTACCATTCT